>JACXGK010001206.1:0-50231 GCA_016801125.1 Novumbra hubbsi | reverse complement strand
GCCCTCTCCCCTGCCTCGCAACCAGCCCTCTCCCCTGCCTCGCAACCAGCCCTCTCTCCTGCCTTGCAACCAGCCCTCTCTCCTACCTCGCAACGAGCCCTCTCTCCTGCCTTGCAACCAGCCCTCTCTCCTACCTCGCAACGAGCCCTCTCTCCTGCCTTGCAACGAGCCCTCTCTCCTGCCTCGCAAC
Source organism: Novumbra hubbsi (assembly GCA_016801125.1). Lineage (NCBI taxonomy): Eukaryota > Metazoa > Chordata > Actinopteri > Esociformes > Umbridae > Novumbra > Novumbra hubbsi. Next base: position 50,041 of record JACXGK010001206.1, on the reverse strand, counting down.
CAGCCCCCTCTTCTGCCTCGCATCCAGCCCTCTCTCCTACCACCGCACTCTGTATGTATTCTACCTCTGATTTATGTCATCCGCTCCCCCTTTCCTCCTTAGGTTTGTTCTCTCTCATTTTGCTCTGCCTTTCTCCCTCCCCTCTCTCCTCCTTTGTCTCTGTGATATCCTTATGGTTGGTTGAATGAGAGCAGCCATAAGGCTGTTCCACCCACACAAACGGGCTGGGATGTGTTGTGCCATGCTGGATCTCCAACTCAGTGCCATCTGAGAGAGAAACTGCGAGGCAGAGTGACTCAGGCTCTGAGGTGGGTGGTACATGGACCCAGGTGGGCGGATAAACAGCCTTCTGTAGCATCTCAAACGCACACTCTCATTCACTCAGGAGTTACACTTGATAAGCAGCTAGAACACAGCAAATTGAAGACGCAAACACCTTTCAAATGTAATTTACAATTCCAAGCTTCTGTAGTTGTCGTCTCGTCGTTGGCTAGAACCCCTCCCCTCCTTTCTTTCCAGGAAAGCTGGGGCATCTTGAATACATAAAAAAAAATGAGGGGATCATAGTCAAGCTACTGCTCTCTGGTGTTTTGCAGCAAAGCCTGGAAGTAATTTGGAATAAGTAGATGAGTATTATCTATTCATTACCATACTGACTTCATCTGGGATCCAGTCCAAACTGTACAACAAAAAAACAGCGCGAAGCAACATTTCGGTCGGTCTATATGTGAGTATGTGTCAAAGTATATTATTTGTAAATGATCAAAAATGGGAGTTCCGGTTTAGCAGGAAGAGAGAGTAGACACGCACTGAGAAGCTCCCATGCAAATGTCAGCAAATGTATGTTTGATAGTGGCTTTGTATTCATTTTCAATCCACACAAAATATTTTGATTAGCTGTTACTCTCTCGGACCTCCAGGACCTCCGCTCGACTCTGGTTTCGGGAATCCAAATCTCTCATAGCTGTCCGCTGGGGTCTGCTATCCAGACAGCTTTGACACCTGATATTGAGGCGGCTCTGGTCCCTTCTCTGTGCTGCTGCTGAGGACCAGGTCGCCTGCGTGGACGCCTTCAAAAACAAGAGATTACAGCTAAAAGAAGTTCACTTGTTGGACACGACTGAAGACCTGGAGGCCCGTTCGCGATGCTGCAACCTTCCGATGATTGGAATTCCGAGCGGCTGGAAGGGGGGGGACAAGCTGGGATAAATGGCAGATATTTGGGGCGAAATTGCTGGGTACCACACCGGTCCCTCATCGTTTAAAATTGAACAGGGGGTGGAGGCTGCAGCACCAGGCCTGGGGTGTTTATCTTTAGGTTTCACAAAGCGAACTCTCAGAAGGCATAACCAAGACCTAATATACTTCCGCGGATGCGCAAGGTGTTAATTTTCCCTGTCCTCTTGTCTGATGTCGATAGGAGAAGGGTTGCATTACTTGATGTAAAGGGCGGCCTATACGAGAAGAAGTCAAACACTCTCTCCGCTTTTTCTGACCGTCTATGTATTGAACAAGAAGAGGAGAGACTGCAGTTTGACTCGCACAAGGAAGCCCAGCACTGGTCTGATCGTGAGTTGCTTTGAGATGCCTGTCACCTGCTTGTCTGCCGAATGGACAAGTCCATTGTTGTGTTCTCAGGTTCGATTTGACTGCCATTTTCAGCCTTCTGTCAGTACCATTACTGTATTGTGTTAAACTGGCTGATATATTCTGTTGTGCTTGTCACCATTATGAAGCTGCCTGTGTGGTAGGCCTGTTATATCTCTGGGTGGTCACTGTTGTACCACACAGCAATAGTGCTGTTTGTTGAACCGTTCTTCTCTATCAGGAGTATAATGTGACATTACTTTTTACTCAGTTATTTCTTTGTGACAAGTCTGCAGTCTGCATCGCACCTAATCGGCTGATCTTGATGTGCACTGATGTGCTGCCTACTCTGCTGTTTCTGAACATTATCTGTAGTGAACTGTAGCGAATGCATTGGGGCCTCTCCACGTCTGGATGAGGAGACTCTCTGCTGTCACGCATCATAGCTGGGTACAACACCGACCTGCTGACTCTCTTTGGGAAGGAGGATATGGGTTCGGTTTGGCTCATGGTTTCATCTCAAGAATACAGCTCCACAGGCCAGTGTCTGTTCTAATGACAATTATTTTGCCCTTGAACACGGGACAAGGTATGGGGGCCCTCTCGCCCATTTGCCTTCGCTATTGAGCCTCTTTCAATATCTCTATGAGGTTAAACAAAGGTTGTAATTATATGCTGATGATTTGTTGCTCTGTCAGTAACCCTGCCACCTGCTTACCATCCATCCTCTCTATCCTGGAGGACTTACAAGCTGAATCTGCAGAAGGTTGAGTGCCTGTTTCTTTGTTCTTTGAGTGATATTATGTTTTGTTTACATCTGGAGAAGGTTCGGTATGCTCTAAAGGGGGGCCTCGGCTGCCTTCCTCATCAAATTGCAGACTTCATCAAAATAAAATAATAAATATGTTTAAATAAACTGAGCGTTTTCTCAAGCCAACTTGAGGTTTGCGTACGCGCATACGTTGAAGTATGACCACATTTCGAGTAATCAAACTTGTTAGGAAACCTCATTAGGAACCACCGTCTATTCGAAGTTAAATAGATAGATGGATGCACAAATGTGTACACTTGTGATTTTATATATTATATGTTTATATGTAAACATGTACTGTAAAGTCTTCATCACACAACCATAATTCATTTGTGGAATGAAACACAGTATACTGTCATAGGGCCGCCCAGCGCCCAAACCCACTTGGATCAAATGTAGGCAATTTGTTCCGTCATGAAGTCTCTGGAGAGTTGCGCGGCTCTCCACAACCCCCATTCTGGAACACCTTGTGAAGCAGGGTTACTACTGTCTGATTTCTGATGCTACAGTCATCCACACAGATTTACCCAGGTCACAAATGGACTCCATTGTATTGTTTCTTACACTGTGGGTCCTCTCCTCTCCAGGGACCGCTCGGATCACGTTCCAATGCCATAACTCCCTCGAACTGTTATGGCAGGGTCCTTCCTGAGACCCATGTCTCTTATTCTCTCATTCGCTCTCTCAGTCTATCTCTCTGGTAATTAATTAAAGATTAATAATTAATTCTTCATGTCAGCACTATCACGTCATTGAGTATTTTTATTAATAATATCATTGATTTCGCAATGTGAAGTAAATTTACGTACCGTATTCAGTACTCAGAATTATTATTGCGTTCAACTCATTGATCTTACTTGTTTGCATTTCACAATTCATTATCTTAATAAATCAGGTAATTACTTTGATTTTGAATAGGTATAGTCTTAAACAGGTCACACAGCATAAGTATATATTATTTACAATCTGTATATTATTGAACTCTCTTTGAGATTTGAACTTCTTATTTTCATACATGTTATCTCCACAATTGGCAGGATGGTGTTTTTAAACTCTTGCCTAGTACTACTTTCCCTGGTCAGAAGGCTTTTGGTGAACTCCTCAACCTTTCATGCATTTACATGGGAAAATACCATTCCTATGAGCGAATGCAGAAACCACTACCTCCAAGAATGACCCGTAGCCCTACACTATGCAAAAAAATGGAAGGAAAAGTCACAAGGAAAGGGCTGCAGTGTAGTGAGAATGTGTGTAAAAATAAACAGACAAAGATTTCTTGCCATCTACATATGATGGGAGAGTCTGCCCTTTCCGTTCAGGCCAAGATTTGTATTGGACCTCCTTAGGATAACCATTACTGTGATTTCGAGGGTGAGAGTGAAAGGGAATATTGTTGTTTATGTTATTTTTGAAAACATGTACAGCAGCCGTACGAGTTTCAAAAAGACTCGGTCAAATGTTTCAAAATGTATTAGTGTTTGTATAACTGAAAGCCTAATCCACCAATGTAATTAATCTGCAGTGCTGGAGTAGAATGGATTGTCAATGGAGATGTAACTTTCCTGAGCTCTGTTAATTTCTTTCTCATTAAACACAAACATCAGATCTTTTTTTTAACAGGCCATCAAAATGTAATGCAAACTGACATCAGAGTATATATATATACACTGTATATATTGAATATTACCTTCATCAAAATAGTTGAATGTCCATCCGACCAATAGCATGGGCTTCTCCTATCTTTTAATAAAGAATTGACCAGTGAGCATCTGTTGGGGGCAGGTCCCGCATTGACTGCTGTACAATTTTCTGGTAATCGAGTCTGAAATGTGCTTAATAAAGATTGTCCTGCCTAATACACAACATCAGGAGTTCAAAACAGCATGACATCCCTGAGCAGTGTGGGAGAGATGGGCATCAGGGACCCGCTATTCCTTATCACCCAACAAAACCAAGACTGGACTGGAGATGCATTACTGGCAAAGGGGTAATAGAATACAGTGGAAAGTCCCACGGTGGAGGAATATGTAATAATCCGCATGCAAGATATTCCAGTTGGAACCGGAAGTGTGTTTCGGTCGCCAAACCACCACCCAGCGTGGTGATAGAATCCTCCAACCCCTTCAGAAACCAAAGGTCCAGCAGGAAAACGAACAAGCAAATCAAAGGACTCATCTGAAAGAATACAACCGAGATAGGGAACGCAAGCCAGATCCTCTAATTGGACACTTGCTGTACCTTTTGGATAATTTGTAAAATTTTATTCTTGGCAGTTACTATGGCACGATCAACACATCTCCAGGGAGCAGGATTCCCATGTATCTCATTAGCGGGAGCAGACTTCGCCACATGTTTTTATCAGGTGTGATTGGGACTGTGGTCAACGTGCTAGGACCCCTGGAGACCTAGAGGCATTAAAAGCAACCCGTCAAAGTCAAGTTCCAGACCAGACGCACTGTCCTCCATACCAACAGGGGGCAGTGTTCTGGGGGGAAGACTGTGCAGGTCCCTGTCCCCTCCCCCATGCCGGGGATCCTCAGAGTCCAATCACCCTGCCCTGTGTTGTTACGCGGGGGGGGGGGGTGACGCACATCACACTCCAAACACGCTGGCAACACTTCCCTCCTGAGGTGCGTGCTTACCGTAATTATCATGGCTGCCATTGAGATCTATAATCAGTCGTTCAACCTGACAGAGCTGGAATGATCTGCTCGTGTTGGTTGTGTTGTGTTGAAAGCAGACAAAGATGTGAGGCTTCGGCTCAGGTCCTGGAGAGGGTAATTGTTTCACAAAGTGAACTGAACCATGCACAACAAGCAGACAGACAAACCTCTTGTCTTTACAAACTGTTTCTCAGATCTCTTGTCTTTACAAACTGTTTCTCAGATACACAGCATCGCTACCCAGAAGGGCCTTTTGGCAAATTCTTACGTATTCCCTCTCAACTCCCAGCATTCATTTTCCGGACCGTTCAGCTTCCAGTGTGCGGAGGATGCTAACTCTCTTTTATTTGCATCCTGTGTAGCAGTAAATGTTTCTCTGGGGATACAGCCTTGGAAGAGCCACACCATGCATCACAGAGAGTACATTTAAATACCAAATATTGGCTATTCATTTCTCCCTCGCAGGAGGTGGAGAAGCTGTGTTCTGGCTGTGTTTAACGCGGGCCAAGGGTATTTCAGCAGGCAAACAGATGGGACTAGAGAACAGGTATGGATAGGGTACAAACAGGGGGACAGACTTCCCCAGGGATCCTGCCACTATATTCCGTCTTCCCTGCCTCTATATTCTGTCTTCCCTGCTTTCATGGTGTGTTCAGCTTCTTTCTGTACTGATCCTGAAAAAGGAGCAAGTTTGAGTTTATTAAAGACAAATAATGCAGACATGTTCTAGCACATAACAAGATGTTGCGTGTTCAAAAAGGAATGCCATCCAAGTGGAAAGCGTTTAGATTGAAAAGCATTAAAAAATTGTTATGGTTTTGTTCCTGTCTGGTCTAGATTATTTAAATTGGAATTGAACCAACCCTAGTGGTAGCGGTGTTGTAACAATGGTTCTGTTTCTTACTCATGCTATCGATGCATTATTAAGTGCAGAGAACGGAGGATTTGTATTTAAACAATGTTATGAAAATACCAAGACTAAATACTATAGGAAAGAAGTGCCGTAATGTTGAGGAATTTGTTTTAACAGTCACGCAGAAAAAGATCAGTATCAAAGACACAAAAAGTATCTCGTCCCTCATTCATCATCTTTCTGTTTCCCTCTTCCTCACTTTATGTTTGTCTGTCTCTGTGACAGATAGTGTCCCCCATTCTTCATCGTTCTGTTTCCCTCTTCCTCTCTCTATGTCTGTCTGTCTTTGTGACAGATATTATGTGACAGATGCTGAGCAGGGAAAAGTAGGACAGTAATCATTGCAATCAGCCCTGTTTCATCATTTCCTTTAAATGCATCTCAGATGTAACACATGCAGAAGACGCACAGGCAAATCTGGATCCAAGATGGCTGCTCTGACCTTCCCCTGGCAAGACGCCCACGGAAAGCGTGCAACTCTACGTGACGGGTATATCTTGGCAGAAGCCATGGCAGGGAGAATTGCGCCTCATGTCCAAGTGTGAGAGAGATGTTTCTAAGGACCTTTTCCCTGGGCATCTCTGTAAATCTGACAGAACCAGACTACTCATGCTTGTTCTACACCAGACCCAGAAGGGTTCTACTTGTTTTAGTCTCAAATGTAATGAGGCATTGTTAACTCAATTTCTACATTTTTATAGGACATGACAATATGCCTTACTTCTTTGGAGGAGTCTTTAAAAAATATTTTCCCTACCTTTCATTGTTCTTCATTGGCAAATACACGTGCTGGATCATTGTGATAAGGACCACTCTCACTTTGAATGTCACTTTCAAATTGGAATGATTTGCACAGAGTACCTTGTATCTCCAGTCTATAGAGACAAACAATATATTTTTCATTGTCTAGTGACACCTAACTCTCCATTTGTTGTAAACAAATATGTGTATCCTTTTAAATGTAATATGACTTTTCCATTGAGCAACATCTATTATTAGAATAGCTAAAATAAATAAACGCTAATAGGACTGTGTTGGTAATACCAGTGTTTTTCTGCAAGCGAACAGGTGTGTAACTTTAAATTACTGTCTGTCTGTTTAGGAAAATATGAATAAAATCGACAAAACAAAAAGGGCCACAAGCCAGGATAGTAGGTCATCTGAGAATCGTACCAATGAAACAGAACGAGATCCTAACGCTGTTTTACCGAACAGCTTTGAAATGCTCAGCGTGGTTCTGAACCTCGTGTCCTTCCGCCCAATCAGAACGAGGCTAATGACACGCCAGTGACATTGCCGTTTCCCCGCCCGTCGGTGCTCTCCGGCGGTGCCGGAGGAACGTCCCGGCGGCGGTTCAGGTGCTCTGGCGTTTCCACAGCGCCCCGCTCACGCAGGTGCACACGGTGAATGTGTGTCACGTCGCCCTCCGGCCCCTAGAAACACAGACGAAGAGTCGAGGCAGAGGACTCCTGCCGCCGTGGTGAGAGCTGAGGTCACCGTGAACTGTTCCCCCCCCCCGCCGGCCCACGGTGCAGATGAGAAGGGTCCGTTATGTTAGCCAGCTGAGGGATTGGGACAGGAGGCCTTGGTGTCAGCTCAGAATGAAGGGGCTCACACAGGGCCCCCCTGTCGAGGGGGCCCGGGTTCTGCCCCTGTACGTTCAGGCATGATTTTGCAACTAATGAAGGCAGGGCTAACAACAAACTGTCATTGGGCCAGATGACTACAGGTGATTCTGATCTCCAAATATGTTGTTCTCTGGTCGCTCTTTTGATCAGCTGATTGTCGCAAATGACCAATCAGTTCTTCACTGTAGCTGTGAAGTTAGTTTTTGCTAGATTTATAATGGTTTGGCTATGGCGCAACATTTTAACTGCTGCTATTCACTTCCTGTAAGACAACTCAGAAGAAAAGCCAATGCTACCAGGGGAAATAAGTCATTAACCCAAGCAGATGTATGAGGTAGCTCATCTATGTGGACGGCAGTGTTCGTGGTGACGACCGAAAGGCGGGGGTAATTTTTCAAGACTTCTAAAATTCATGAGATACTTTTTCAGCTGCACTTTCACAGAGGGGACCGCAGGCCCGGACAGACACTCTCCGCTTCGCCTGAAAGCAGCTATGTCGGCATTGTTAGACCACGAGAAGCTAAAACGCACAGGAACCCAGGTAAAAACCTAGACGAACGCAAACTCTGAGGCAGGTTTTTCTAAGACAAACCCCCCCCCACCCCCCCAGAGTGGGTTTGCCCTCAAATGGCGTCCACGTGTGCACGGAACATGGCTGCAGTTGGTTTGAAGCCGTCAGTCAATCCTCTCCGCACATCAGGCTGGGCGGGAAGCAAACCGTTGGCCCGAGGCCACGAGGAGATACTGGGCAACGTGGTGTGGTAGTGTTGTTAAACGGAGGAGTTTTACATCTGTAAGACGCACTGTTGTGTACACGCCACTTCCACCCACTCACCTCCCATGTGCCGGAGCAAGGGTGTAACAGGATGTTGTTCTCGGCACTTGGAAACAGAGTTTTTTTTTTTTATGTGACTGACAGGGCAGTGTTTTAAACTGAGTCTCCTTGGCAACTGCATGCTTTCCCTAAATCCCTGGAACGAACATGTAATGACCTCAAATCAGTCGAATTAGCGTTACGACTAAACGAACGCCGCAAACATTTTCGCACCGAGTTTAGCGATTTCTTTCCTTTGCTTCGAAGAATGTGTGGAAATTAAAAAAGGTATTGTGGAAACAACATAGATCTATATGTGGCAATGCTATGTTTCACATTGTTAACAGGCTTGAAGTTTTCTGCTTGACATCGACAGTGTTTGTTTCCCAAACAGAAATGCACAATCTAAAACACGGTTCTCTTTTCATTTTGTATTGTCTTTATGGACGCTAAGTTACCTAAATGTTTCACATTGCTTTCATCCTATCTTATCAATCAACTTTAAACACTTCTAAAGAACACTGGGGGATTGAACCATTATGTTCAGGTCATGTAGCACGTTTATCTACCTCATTTTGTATCTCATTGCAAAAACGTAATCTAGCCATGCATTTCAATGTGTCCCCGCTCTATAATTGATTAAACTCTCACAAAAGAAATTCATCCCTAAGCATCGAGTCCAAGAACTTAGGTCAATCATCTCAGCTGGACCTTCTCCCTGGCTAATCAGCCACAATAACAAGTGTGAAAAAGCCTCTACTTCACCTCAGACTGTGAGCGGGCGCTAGGGGCCCCAGGTCTGCGTGGGGTAGAAGCCGCGTGTATAAATACCTCACCAATCATCTAATGTCCAGCGCTGAGAGATGGAGAGTGCAATCAGACATAATGGCCTTTGTTTCAGCACCACAGAGGACGGCACTGGGCTCCATCAGCTCTAATGTCCACCTTGAACAACCTAAGTGTGCTGTTTGATCAATGCACTCTGATGGGAAGGGGAAAATCAAGCCCATAACCTGGCCCTTGGATGCTAAAAGAGGAGCGAGGCCTCTGGGAGTGTTGCACGGAAACGTATAGAGAGATGGTATTGACGGCTATTTTCTTTCCCAGAAGCAGAGGTGTTTGACATCATAGCCACTCTCTTGTGTTGTTCACGCATGCTTTTGGCCCTGGCTGCGAATCCAACTCAAATTCTGCTGGATTTTGGTCTCATCCGGATCAGAGCGCTTTGTCAAGGGGGGCGACCAGTGATTGGTGAACCCAAAACGCCCCAGTAAACCTCAGTGGCACATTGAAACATTTCTCTCGTGCAATTGAACGTTCTGTGCTGGCATCCTGCTAATCGCGTGTAGGGGTAGTTGGTGATATTACCCCCAAACAAATGGAGGTGCGTGACCAATCAGAGAATGCAAACCGAAGCCAAACAGAAGAAAGTTACGCTAGAAAATAAATCTTGTATGAGAACGGATAAAATGCACCATGCCGAAGCACGACCCTCCTTACAAAAGAGAAACATTTACGTACAAATGAACCCCGTAGAGATGAGGCTCCAACACCCTTTCCGAATGTCAGACATGAGTAACAATCAGGCCCATTAGCAATGAGAAGATGTAGGGATGTCACTCCAATTGGCCTAGCCGTTATGTTGTGTTTCTGCTAAAGACACATTTGACCTTCTGCTTTGGGCCCCTCTCTGGGACCTCTGTCCCTTTGATGTGCGCTGTTCTGGCGTTGAGAAGTTCATCATTCCACTTAAAGGTTTTCTTTTTCTCTTCCCAAATGACACCCAAAAGACATCGTCTGACGAAGAGAGTTGGGAGGGTGAAAGAATGAAAACAAAATGAAAACACGTCTGTCGTCACTGCAAAGAGAAAGACGTTCCTCGTAACTGTTATTCCTACACATGCTATGGGGAGGAGAGTCAAGGTCGAAGGGTGTCAGTGTGAGTCAAGCCGGGAAGTGTGAAGATTCCAATTAGACACAGCCTTAGGTCCATTTCAAAAAGACAAGAGTAACACAAACTTTGTCCGTGAAAATGTGTCAAGTAACTCTCTCACACACACATAGAACACCCCCCTCCCCCCCCCGCGCACACCAGTTTAAACCAAATGCATATTGAAACAGCAGCTGTTTACACCCCTAACATAATTTCTTAACAGTGTGTGTAATAACACACAGACTTACTATCAATCTTTGTCTGTCAACTTTTATTAGCGTAAGAGGTGACAAGATAAAGCACATTGAACATTTACTAAAATGTTGGCAATATTTCATTAATATTTGACAATCAACCCAAATTTCGTCTGATTTACACTTTGTCAAACTTGTTGCGAAAATCTCACAGCATTGATTAGCTTCATTGGCAATGTGCATTTCACAGTCCTTTGCATGTTGTGCGAAAATATGTTTCGATCTATCAATTATATTTTCACAGTTTAACATTCTAGTGAAAATAACAAAGATGCATCTTGCGTGAAATGTGAAGATTGGAGAGGGACATGAAGTGTGTAACTAGGACATGAGAAGAGGTAAATCAGATAGTCGGGGAGACAACACTTAACTGAAAGAGGAAGAGAGTGTGTGTGTGAGATGTTGAGAGGAAAAGACAGAAAAAATACAATTAAGCGAGAGTGTTGAGAGAGAGAGTGGAGGGAGATGTTTGAAAGAGAGTTGAAAGAGATGTTGAGAAAGATCAATTGAGGGAAAGATTGATGTTAGGAGAGAAATAATCCGGGAAACGTTCCACCACCTCCGGACAATTCCGGCAAGCAAAGCTACATGAGATGACTGCCTTGCAATTAACCTCAACCTGCAAAGATCCCCACTATCTACGTGGATCCCATCTAGCAGCCCTGCCAGACATGCTTGGCCTTGAGTTGCCTGGGGATGTACCTGGAAGACATGTGTATGTACGCATGTATGAATTCACCCATATAGGCTTATACACACACTTCCAAACAGCACCACCAATAGTGTGTTTATAGTGTTGCTCTACACCGGACAGGGTTATAGAAGTGGAGGGTTGTGGGGGAGGAGTTTTTGAGATCTACTGCCCACTGGCCCTCAGCTGTGTCTGGGGCACAGATGACCTAAAACCCAGCCCCTGGCTCCTGGGACCTCCAATAGCACAGTTATGTCCTAATTTATACTGATAGATCCTCTGCCAAGACTTAGCAAACTACCCCTGTCTGCTATGTTGGTGTATAACAGAATGTAAGCTGGACCTCTTTTGAGTTGTTTTTCTCTGACCAGGTCTTTTTGAATATTTGTTCTGGCCACAATGGAATGTTGCGCACATGTCCCAATGTCCTGCTTGTTTGCAAGGCTGTCTCAAATTCAAAACAAATTTGGATGTATTTTTGTAACATCAGGAAAACAGAAATTGTCAAAACTGAGGGGTGCAGACTAAAGCGTCCAAATCCATCTGTGAGTTGGAATGCAGGATGGGCAATGTGCTGATATTGTAACAAAGCTTTTGGCCAGGCAGCATATAGCAGCCAGGGCCTGTATGAGGATGCCAGGTGTTACTAACCATGGCTATTTGTTGCCAGAGAGGGACTTTTGCACAGTACTGTAAAGTAGACACATAATGTCAGCACTACCCAATCATTAAAAAACAAGACAATTCAAAACAGTACAAATAAACATTGCAGAGAATTCAAACCCCCCTAACAAATATTTTATTTTACTGAATTACAATATTGTTCTGTTGTATATTTTATTTGAAAAACTCACACAAAAAATGTGTTTTTATATGGTGAATATTTGTGAGAAGAACCCAAAACTGAAATGTATTGCATGTATATGTATGCAACCAGCAATATTTGGTAGAGATAACTTTAGCTCCATTATTCATTCAAGTGGTATATTTTGAGTAAAGACAACTTCATGTACACTCTACAGTATACACCATTACTCTGTAGTTCTGTAGCTCCTTTTTTGTGATTGTTGACTTCTCTGATCAAGTCTTGTTATTAGAATGCTCAGTTTCGAGGGACATACTTTTCATTTCAGGGTGGTGTGATTCAGCTTCCATTCCCGGATTATTGATCCAACTGTGCTCAATAAAACGAGCAAACACTTAGATGTTATTTTCTTCTTTTACCAGAATCTGTGCATTAGTATTACTTGTTTCTTCCCGAAAAATGTCACAGCAAATATTATTGTTTAAATCTGGAGGCCAGTTCATCTGTGTAAACTCAGAACTCTCATTGATGGATTTTGAGTGTCAGTGTTTTCAAATAAAACATTAAACCGATCTGCATTTTAGTGTACCATCTGTAGTCCAGACACATTTGAGAATGCTGTTGGGGTGGTATGCCAACTGTGTCCAGAGTGACGGAGATGAAAACATTTATAGGAGCCATGATTAGTTGTTGAAAGGATTTCATGGCCTGGGATGTGAGCGCTACTGGACTAGACAATTGTGTCTCCTTAAAGGTAGTTGGTATAACAGAGTCAGGGAGTCTAAGCTGGCGCGGTTAGACTCGAAACAAGCTGGCACGGTTTTACGGCTCAAAACCATTTTTACCAGATTTGTTTTACACTACTTGAACGTAAAGGCTACGATAATAAACAAACTTCGGTTTAGTGGCTTTTAATTACTACAAGACTCCTCCAGGAACTGCTAGGGTCCATTTCTAGAGTTTCATCTCTGACATTTCCTGTATACTAGCTTGTGGGTAGGAAGCAGGAGGATATACAGTTGTGCTCAAAAGCTTGGAGAATTGGTAATATATGTATCATTATTAAAGAAAACGTGTGAGCAGGCAAAACACATTTCTTTTATTTCTTATGGGATTCATAAAACCAAACATGGCAACAAAGACAAAAATGAAATGTCCCCTGTTCAAACGCCTGCATACTATTTGTTCTTAATACTGTGTATTGCCCCCTTTCGCATCAACGACAGCATGCAGTCTTTTGTAATAGTTGTCTATGAGGTCCCAAATTCTGGGAGGTGGCATAGCTGCCCATTCGTCTTGGCAAAATGCCTTCAGGTCATGCAAAGTCTTTGGTCGCCTGGCATGAACCGCACGTTTGCGATCTACCCAGAGTGTCTCAACAATATTGAGGTCAGGAGACTAATGGCCACTCCAGAACCTTCACCATTTTCTGCTGTAACCACTGGAGGGTCAACTTGGCTTTGTGCATAGGGTCATTGTCCTGCTGGAACATCCAATGTGCAGTTTTCATGCAGAAGAATATCATTTGTCTGATAACATGCTGCAATCTTCTTGCTATCAATGTTCCAGGATTCTTGCTGTCTTTTTCCAGAGAAGCCTGTATTTCTATTGAGGTTACTTGTGGGTTTTTCTTTGTATCCCGAACAATTCTTCTGGCTTGGTCTACTTGACCTTATCTTGATATTAAGAGATTCCCAAACCACTTTTTAATAAGTGATTTTTATATCCTTTTCCATCTTTATAAAAGTTCCATTACCTTGTTTGAATAGGAAATATAGCAAAATGAATAGGAACAATTGTGGGAGGAGCTTCTGATATTGTCATTGACAATATTAATTATTATTATTTTTATTTGCAATTCTTATTGTGTCCTTTGTTTTCTTCAAGGAATCCACCATTTGCTGCAATTGCATCCTAGAGATTTCACCCTATGCTTCCAGAAGCTCCTCCCAAAAGTTGCATTTGCTTGATGGACACTTCATACGTATCATACGTTCAAGCTGCTGGGAGCTGAACTGGTCAGCAGGGTTGACAAACAGAGAAGATAAATAATAAAAATCTTCTAAACAACTCATTGAGCTAACAGCTCTTTTTATTTCAAAGTAAGCTTACTCTTCTTGAGATATTAGCAAGCCATCCGTCTTCCTGGCATTCCAAAATCATCAAACATGGGGCATAGTAAGGAAAGATAATAGACAAGAAAACCCACTGTTGACAATTGGCAATAAACTATTGACTAAATTGGAAAAATGGCAACTTAAATAATCGCAAACTTCAAATACATTATTTACACATTGTTCTTAAACTTCTCATATCCTACAATTACACTTAAATTTAGAGCTTTAAAAAGATGATAGGCACTGTGACAACACAATAGGTTTTCTCACCATTTTATGTCTGAGTAAAAAGTATTCAACACTCAAATGCTTTTCAAAAAGACTAAAAAAAGAAGTAGTCAATCTCATCTCAACCCTCAACCGTGAAAGACTGTCATGTATGTTATTGATGTTATTTCCGTGATTGCAATTGAAGACAAGGTGTGGGGCTGAACGGCTCAGAGGGACGGTTTCTGACAATAATATGAATCTAGAAAACATCAATGTAGCCAGTAATCATACCATCATCTGTAATCATATTCAAATAACTGGTTAACCTATTTGGTGCGTTAAAACATTTACGTGGTGGTGGTTCTAAATAAATGAGAGAAAAATCAAATGCCTGGCTGGCACTGTCTACAATGCATTTCAGAAGAAGCATTGATAACTTAGACACACAGGACATGGTCTGGAAATAACAATACACATATGTTGAGAAGATTCCTGAGAAAGACAATATAATGTTGTGTGCACTAGCGAACAGAGAACATACTATGCGTTAGGTGTCACACAACTTTAGAAACAGCATGAAGGTCCTCCTCGGCTAGCAAGTCCGGTAGGGATCCAACATAAGCATATGCATTATGCAATTTCCATTCCTATCACACATTCTAAGCCTCAAAAACTACAGACTACCTTCATACATGTGAGTGGTAGGATCGCCAGGAGATGGAGAAGAAGTAAACGGAGAAGGAGGAGAAAGAGGAGAAGAAGGAGGAGAAGACATCGCCAAACCAGGGGCAAAGTGAAGTGACCCAGCTCCGGCATGTTAAATAATGAATTACAGGCTGATATCCTGTGACTGAAGGCAAAGAGAAAGCACTTCCTCCCTGGGCAGGAGTGGGGCTTGAATACCCTTGCATAATTCATGCCAAAGTGGGCCTGTTTAAAATGACTCCATATTAGGAGTCAAGTGCAAGGTTATGTTTCCACGGTTATGAAAATATTTGTAACACAATATCAGAGGTGATACAATGGCATTGTGGGAGACACGGTGGGTTTTATGTACTGTAGATAGGCCAAGGCCTATACTTTCAAGGAAGAGCAATAGAAGTCGATTTCCTAACTAAGGAGTTTTTAGAGCACTTAAAATGTAAGATACGTGTTTTCATTTAATATTATTGTTTTGCCACAATGTGAAATATACATCACATGAGACACAGTATATTTAGCAAAATATAAAAATAAAAATGAGAGAGATGAACAGGCATGGAGTCCATCTTGTATTCTCTAAATGTTCTGTCTTGTCTGTTTTTTTCATATTTTTCAACCTCGGATTCCAGTTTCATAAATGTGGAAAAGTAATATTCTCAGCACCTGTCTTTTTATGCAAAATAAATAACCCCGACAGGGTTATGATATATTTACTTATCATTATACAGTTGTCGATTTACACAGGCATAGATGGATTGTTGACCTCCCACAAGACTAACTGGGGACCTTGTCTCGCTGGGCCAAGTCAGCCCCAAGAAAAGTGGAAACCACAGCCTTTCGGAGGCCCGGCTCCCCAGCTAACCGCTAATCCATGTGTTTGATACATTAGACGCTCTGCCTGGCTTTGTTCTGCCGGGGATGTGCTACTGCATCTCCTGCCAAGTTTCTTCCCCCTTCTCTCTCGTTGCAATCCAGAGGATTATATAGGAGTCCAGGGGATTTATCAAATTGTGTTTAATTAGGCCTGTGTCAGGCCATGGCCTTATGGATTGGCCTGTGTGGTTCTGATGAAGCAGATAGCAGAAGCTCCAGATCTAAGGACCGTGCGGGGCCAGGCTTCAGTGTGCCGCTCTGAGGAGCTGATAGGAGAGAGAGCTGTGGCCCACGGAGGGGAGGGGGGTTTGGTGGCTGTGTCGCTGGTGGTTCCCCTCCTGAGGAGAAATCGATTGCCACGCGTCACCCCAGACCTCTTCCTCAGCTCTCTTACACCCATGACCAAGCTGGAGCAGAGGGGAACCATAACTCACTGTGCCCTTGATTAGGTTTAAGCGGATTGTGGGTCAGGAAGTCTTTGCTCGCGATGTAAAATAAATTCCCCACCGAAGAGCTTTAGCGGCATGTGGCCGCGCTGTCTTGTCTGCTCGGAGGACCGGAGACTTAGAGAAGACAAGGCACTGGGAGTGTGATGCACATAGGAAAGAATCATATCCTTTGGCAAAAAAAAAAAAAAAACATGAATATATACAGTCTACATTTGAAATTGCATGTCATGGTGGGCCCGTCAAATGTATTCAGAGATTGGATAGGTCTGCTTTTCACCCCGGTTACTTACAGGGAGAGATGTGGATTATTGGTTTACTACTTGACAGGTGAAATTGATATTTGGAAAAGTGTTCCAACCATTGGAACTACTACTGCAGGGCTGTTCTGTTGTAGCACAGTGGAACTCTATTGAGGGTATATTAAGGAATTTCGAAATGAAGCAAAGCAAATGTTTATCCTTGGTTGTCATGTTAAATCTCCCAAGCGTGCTCTTCTGTTACAGACAAAATGAATCTGGTTTTGTCATAATGAGACTGTTATTATGGCATTGTGTTTATGGTGGGCGAAATAAGTTGTTATTTCTGCAGGGAGGGAATGTGAACACAGAGAAATGTGTCTCTGTAATTTGTGTACCATGGCATTGTCATCAAGAGTTACTGTAAAAGCGGGCTGCTTGCCTGAAATATGATCCACTCTCAAATGAAAAGCACACAATACCAAATCCCCACAAAGAGTGAGCTTTGGACCCATCGTGGGGCGCTGATGGAGAAACGGCTGTGAGGGAGAGTAATGAAATGCTGCTGCCTGCTGCTGTCTTGACTCCATCAGCCACTGTTTTAAGCTGCTGTGACAAGCTTCTCCATCAAACAGATTTGCATGGAAAGTAATAGATAACACACAGCCATTTCTGCCCATGTGAGAGAGTGTTGCTGTGTGTGTACGTGTTTGTGTGTGGGGTAAGTGTAAGTGTGTGTGTGTGTGCTAGTTAGCTTCTTTGTGTTTGTGTGCATGCATGATTGTGAATGTGCATGAGTTTGTGTGTAGGAAACAATAGCATGATACCTGAACCTGTGGATTTGTGTCATGATTAAGATTATTGCGTGAATTGATGTAAATGTCTAAACCCAATTTAGTAAAATGTTTTAAACAATGAGCCTATTCCATTCCACTAGCTTATGATTTATCCAGTCCAGAGCACACTGCTTTGTCTGTTTGGGATAATTCTTTATACAGTACAATTAATCACGTACATTTCTGAATTTGCTCAAATTTGGCACCAAATAAAGATGTTTCCATTTAAAAATGAGTGTGCTGATTTATAGGCATATTATGCTCTGATTTTGGGGAACAGAGACAATTTTAGAATGGTTTGGTCTTTGCAGTTGAAGGTACATATTACCACTGCTCTATTTACCTATATACAGTATATACACTGCTCTATTTACCTATATACAGTATATACACTGCTCTATTTACCTATATACAGTATATATACTACTCTATTTACCTATATACAGTATATATACTACTCTATTTACCTATATACAGTATATACACTGCTCTATTCACCTATATACAGTATATACACTGCTCTATTTACCTATATACAGTATATACACTGCTCTATTTACCTATATACAGTATATATACTACTCTATTTACCTATATACAGTATATACACTGCTCCTAGCTATTATGGGAAGTTGTTGGAGAGTATTGAATTGTGTCTGTGCCCATCTTTTTTACAAAGTACCTGCCCTGTCATGTTGACACATATAGATGGACTTGTTCTAGACTAGTATATCCATTTGTATAGGCTGATTTAGCGATCGGAAGTGATGGTAATTGTTTTATCATGAATATTATCATGAGCTTCTGCTCTGAGTTTCTACCACACATTTTTCAGATTTCATAGACCACAAATGGGGAATATGGTTGTCTTTATCTGGTGATTGAACACAGCCTAAAATGAGCTAAAGATGGTGATGCAGTCTACTCAATGTCTGAAGTGGTGTCATTGTTGTTAACCAATACCAGTTGAACATGTAGCCTGGATATGTAATACATCAGCAGTACTGGCTATGGGGTCAGTGTAGTTATAACATGTTGCAATCCAACATCGGATTACTGCAGAGATTGAGAACAGAACAGGAAGAAAATGTATTCTATTAAGGACATCACCATATCGCCAGCCATATTAATGTAGTCAAGTTGGTGGGACGTCCAACTTGTTTGCTGATCCCACCGGTTTTCCAAACCGATTATGTGACCACAACTCCATTCAAATAACTGAACCCAAATGTAGTTGTTATCCTGAAGATTAACGTCTCAGTGACGCTGCCTGTTTTACTCTGCCTATTGAGGGTGATTGTAGTATCCTACTTGCTATAATGGAGATGATAAAACTAAATAACGAGATCAAGATGGAGAGTGGCGAACGTTCTGTGATCCATAATATAGGCCAATATTCAAATATATTTTTATAACTATTTGTTACAGCATAAACCATGCTGGGAGTAGTTTTTTTGTTTGTTACAGATAATCAATGACAATTATTATTTCAATATGTATTAATGATGGCCAAACAAAATGCGAAGTAATACCATCGACAATCATGAAATTGCTGTTGTGTTCTGTAAAGCAGTACGCTTTGACCTGGCAACAGAAACAGCATCTTCTATTTTCTAAAGATACTGTACACCTTATAAAGACGTAAAAATACAGGTGTGTGTGTGTGCAATTTTGTTCGTGTGTAAAATAATTCAATATAATTCAATGTCATTTTACGGAACTGGGGACATTGCAACAATATCTTTTAATACCACACAAAGGATCAAAATGCCCGGCTGCTATACAAATTCAATATGGCCGACACCTACATGTCTACCATATAGTGTAGGCTACTGAGATCAATAAAAGCAACAGGCCATTGAAAACAGTTGAGACATAGATTGTAGCCTGGGAGGAAATTATAGTCCACACACATTCCAATGGCTCTGACTCATCCAAACAACCCATCCCGCAATTGTGTTTTGAGAAGATATCAGACAGCCTGTCAGCTGTTGCTTGCTGTTCATTGAGTCATTTCTATAGTTATTTAACCGTTAGATGGCAATCCTTTTGCACCGAAGGGAACTCATTGAATGACCTTCTAAGTAGCTCAATTGAGATTATTTGAACCGATGCCACCACAAGCAGTCGCTAGAGCGCAACAAGAATTAGTATTTGAAATGACTAACACCCTAACCTGGATGGTGATGGTCAATTACACCCATCTCCAGGGGACCCCTTAACTAATCCAGAAGAAGCATTTGAACCATGGTCTTTGAAAAACACTTATCTGAGAGAAGATTGTTTGACAAATAATATAGCTAATATTGATTTATTTAGCTTAAAATACGCGTTGGTGGGGTCTGTATGAAAAGTGCTGTAATTATCATTTAAAAATAAACTGTCCGTATTATAATAATTTGTTGACATTGGAAACGTATTCAAAGCTCAACGAACTGAGCAATTATGCCTACAATTTAATTACAGCAGTGCAAAAGATTCAGGATGCTCCAAAAAGATTCATGCCTAAAGCGTGTAGCGCTGCTGATCTGCCCGGAGTACATATACAGTAACAGTTGCAGAACATTTCCCAATTTTCTTAGATTATACATAGCCTTTCCCAACTCTTCTCACAGCTTTCCTTGGGTTAATAAAGCCTAAATAACCTAATGAAAATGCAATCTTCGTGTTGGGAAAAGTGTTGCCTTTTTCTTGAAAATGTACTGCTGTGTAGCAGTTACCATTGTCTTTAATGGCTGCAATCACCAACAAAAAGTTCAGTGCGTGAAGCAAGAGGCTGACATTGGGACCTTGTCCATTGAATTCCAGACTGGCTGAGGCTTTCTGGACAATTTGCAAAGGTTTGAAAGCAGATCGGAAAATACACGTTTTCTAGATATTTTATTTTACTGTCCAAAGGCTCCACTGCATTTCTACTCGACATGCAGAATTTTGCTTAACCCTCGTGCTGTCCTCATGGGTCACTGTGTCCCGGCGGAGCTTTGCACTGTCATCGGGCTGAACGCGGCCTTGACGTTACACCCCCCCCCCCCCGAGACCATACAACAGTTGCGCGGCCCTCTGGGTTGCGCTCGCGGGTATTGTGCCGACTGCGCGGCGTCTGTGTTTGGGCAGGAGGGGTCCGAGGACTGCACAAGGGTTAAGAATTTGAACAAATGCCAAACAAAATGTATATGTGAGGAAGGAAGCAGAAAAATCAAATGTCTGTAATTCCTTGAGGTGTGCAAGGGAATATTTTCCTAATTTTATTTAGCTAAAAACTGTTCATACCATCATAAGGTCTAACTAATATCGCACATTGCTTCATTACACTGGCCTATCATTCCAGGTACACTACCACACTACAGGGTTCAAAACAGGTTCGCCCCACGATCATTCAAATCCCAAATGAACTGGGCCATTGGAATGATGTAATTAAAGGCCAGAAAATGCCACCAGCTGAGAGATGAAATAATGGCCTTGTATCCAGGGTAACCTTTCGTCTGGGAGATAATGTGTGTAATATCCCGTAGCACAACAACAGAGACATGGAGACATTAAAGAAGCCGAACCTCTCAGGTGAAGACAAGCAAGAGAGAGGGTAGAGAGAAGGTAAGACAGAAACATAGAGATAAATAGTTAGGATGTGCAAGGTTGTGTGACCCCTATTAAGTATTGTATCACGTACTGGTTAGCAATCACAACTGTACAGCATGGTACAATGCATCTCAGACGATGTCCATATTCAAGTGGAAAACCCTGGTTAGCGTTTAGTCTAGCCTCAATTGTAGTGGACAATTATTTCGTTAGATTCAGTATTTTAAATATATGTGTTCAAATAGATTTCATCCTTCATCATTCATTGTTTGTCATACATCATTATTTGTCATACATACATCTCTGATCATGTCGATTGCATGGCTTCCAAATATCCTGGGAAATGTAAAAATTTCCTGGAAGGTATGGGAAATCCCTTAGGCATTACTGACATAAAAATAATGATTTATCTATTAATTAGTAGATCCCTGTTCCAGGCAAGCAGACTCTGCAGTAATAACATCCCAAAAACACCTGTACTTTCTGAGGAGATACTCAAAAAGTTTGGCACGTCTGCGAAAAACTCTCTACAGGTGCACCAATGACAGCGTCCTCTCAGGCTGCATCACTGCCTGGTACGGCAGCTGCTCCACTGCTGATCACAAGGTCCTTCAGAGGGTGGTGAAGTCAATGGAGCGCATCATTAGCTGCCGTCTCTCCTCCGCACACGATGCCTCAGCAAAAGCATGGAACACCATAAAAGACTACAGCCACCCAGGCTATGGGCTGTTGGGTAGACGTTACCGAAGCATCAGGGCCAGCACTTCCAGACTTTTCCCCCAGGCCATAAGGCTTCTCAACCAGCCACTTTGATCTATGATCAGATGGACCTCAAATGCTCTGATGGCGTTCTATGCACATTCAATGCACATTAGCATATGAAAATATAAATCGTACACATGTGCTGCCAAAAATGCATGTCTTTTTCTAAATCCATTTACTTATAGACACCAGGTAAATTAGCTTACCCACATAAAACTACTCCAGTGCCCAAGATTCAACTTTCAGAATAACAATGTCTACACTTCAGCCTCAATTTTCTCACAGACGAGATTTACACCTGCATGCCTCACCCATTATAGTAAAAACAGGTCTAGTTCTAAATTTCTGCACCTGTCTGCTCATATTTACCTTCAGTAATCATAGAAACCAATGTTTGTTATTTGACTGCATATATGAATATGAACCACATCCACACTTGTGAATTTTAGCTCCAATAAATCAGAAACCGGTGGCTTTCTTCCAATACTCAGGTTAACCAGTTCTGCATCTGTGACTATTCAGCAAAACTTACCGAATCTATCATGTTTCCCCTGACAGTAAACAAACCTATTGGCTTTCAAAATGGTGTAAATGTATTATGCTGATACAAACATTGAGTCATATTTTGGGCTTCGTATAGAGGGGGAGCTGTATACCTCCATTACAACAAAATGATTTCTCAAACACAAAACTGTAGTATAATTTGTTCTGCGCAACATAAGTTTCAAAACTATTGGCACCCCAATAATTATTCTGTGAAGCCTAAACTGCAGTGGATAACTGTGACAAGCACCTTACTGTAAAGTCTCACACGGTTGGTGCCTACATTTGGGTGGACCTTGGAAACCTTCTCAATGCAGCTCATTTCAAGATACTTGATAGTTCTGGGATTGTGCTTCTGAACTGCATTCTGACCTACAGGATATGAATTGAATTAAAGTCCAGAGCCAAAGATGGTTAAACAGGTCCCGCCCAAGCCAAGTCTCAAACTCCTGACAGATGCAACAAGATTGTACGCAGAAATGTCCTTGTGCTTAATGGAATTCATTATGCAATTCTGCATAACCAAATTCTCGGGATCACTAGAATCAAAACGTTACTCAGTAAGTCATGCTACTTAGTAAGTAACTACTAGTAAGGTCTTCTTTTGTGCAACCCTTCCATAGCTTGTTGACATGGTTGTGGTGCCGAGCAGTTGATGTAGAAAATTGAACACCAAAATATTCCGGTTGACTAAACCGTTCTGAAACATTGGTGCTTGGATTCCTTTTACCTACTTATCTTCCTCAACTTGCTTGTGACATAAGCACATGCATGGGCTTCTGGGCCAATTTGCAACATTGGCAGACTTCTGAGACTTTTGGATGATTGCGCTGAATGTGCTTGGTGGTAGAATCAGCTGTTTATGTCTTCTTTTTCATCCTTTACCTGTGTAGGTCAACAACCATCTGTCTCCTTTCAGCTGACATCTCTTTGGCTTTACCCACGATGATAGATAACAAAGGGATTTTACAATTCTAGGACCTCATATGTATACCTCAGGGAAACAGGAACAGGAGAAAGACATTAGTAGAGTTCCTGGAGACTGAGACCAACTAAAAGCAGAGAATGTCATAAAAGATGCTGCTCCTGTTTGGTTTTATTTTAAAAGAATCTTTGGAGTGCCAATTCTATGGAAATCTGTTTTGCAGAAAAGATTTACTACTCAACAAAAGGTTTTGGAGCAATTTAAATAAAAGTATGTGGCCAAATGTTTACTATGCAACCTCTAATGTATTTATCTTGATGCAAGACACATTTCAGATGCAGGACCCAGAGCCTGCTGGCTTCTATGGGAACAACAGATCGTTGTCAGAGAAGAGTGGTGCTGATATGGACCTAGGAAAGGGATGAGGATGGATCGAGAGGGATGATGAAAGGCATTGAAGTGAGATAAAAGCTAATGTCAGTAGAGATTGAAGTAGTACGGAGACATGGTTTCAGTGACAGGTTAGTTAGTTGTGACAGGAAAGTAACCGGTGCTACTAGCGTGGATAGTATTGCTTGCTGTTTGAGGTTTCAAGATAGGTAAAGCACTTTGGGACAACTGCTGATGTAAATTAAGGGAACACCTAATCGTCACAGTATGATATCAAATCAGTTAAACTTTGGGGATATCAGTATGTCCAGTTAGGACGCATAAGCGATTGGGAATCAATGTCACCTATTTTTATGCAAAAGAAAGTGACAACAGGTGCACTGGAGAGGGAACAGCAAGACAACCCCCAAAACTGTAATGGTTTTGCAGGTGGTGGCCACAAACAATTGTTTTCTCCTTATCTTTTCTGAATGATCCTTCTCTAGTTTTCCGTATTTCTACTACTACAACTACTACTAAATTCATGTCACAACTGGTAATATGAGGTGGTTCCTGCAGCATTTGATTTCAACTGTTTTTTTTTATTTTATTATGCATCCCTCAGTCTGTTAGTGGTTTTGTTGTCCACTGACTGTACAATGTACAGTAAAGATTTGGTTCTTTAATACCTGAATTGTGAATTAAGGGTTCCCCAAAAAAGTTTAGCAGTAGTTTGATTTGATGGATTTATCTTTTCACAAACTATGAAGTGTTTGACTTCATAATTCCAGTTCTCAAAGCTCAAGTCAATCAAATTTTTATCACATTCGACGATTACCAAATGTAATAACCAAAAATAATTTAATCGGATTAAGCCTCTGGCATCTTTTTTGGGGAAACCTGTGTAATTACATGCTCAAGGTGTCGAGAAGAGAAACAAAATGTCACAAACTTCAAACAGATAAAGATGACGGTCATGGATGCAATAGCGCAAAGACTTGAGAGAAACATGATTGGAAAAGGCAAACAGCGAGACTCGGCAAGCCTTTTTCCCAAGTTTCTTTTACAGAGAACCTCTGTCCCACCATCAAGGCAATGGTTAACCCTGGTAAAAAGTAAATTAGAGAGAAGCACAAGCTGATGTGTGCACAATATTGAGACCGGTTGCCTAGGCGCAGCGGAAGGCCGTATGCTGGTCCCAGAGAAGGGTGGAGACGCTTGCCTACTCAGCACAGTCTCTCTGTATATACTGTGATGGGCCCTCTCTCTCCACAGTCCAGACTAACCATCCACTCTAAGACGACCCGTCTGATCGCTCTAATTAATGCACAACCAACGTAAGAACCCTTCACGTTCTCACTAATCTCACCCCACTCCATACCTCATCTCACCCCACTCCATACCTCATCTCAACCCACTCCATACCTCATCTCACCCCACTCCATACCTCATCTCACCCCACTCCATGCCTCATCTCACCCCACTCCATGCCTCATCTCATCCCACTTCATGCCTCATCTCATCCCACTCCATACCTCATCTCACCCCACTCTATACCACATCTCACCCCACTCCATTCTTGATCTCACCCCACTCCATACCTCATCTCACCCCACTCCATACCTCATCTCAACCCCTCTCACAGATCCATTGCAGCCCTTCCCTGATCGTGTGCAGAAAGAGGGAGATACAGTAGGGATGTCTGAGGACTGGGAGGACATGTTATTTCTCTGTGGCTTGAGGAAATGGTGCTAGGACCGCCGCAGGGGCGGTGTGTGTCTGTAGTAAAAGTGCTTTTTCTTCTCCTATGCGGACAGACACACAAACACACACACTTACACACCACTCGTGCAAACACACACACAACGCACTTACAAACACACAAAGGGACAGTCAGGTGGACATGGCTCGAGGCTCCCTGTCCTGTGGCTATAGACCTTGTGGCCATTGCCTTCCACGGACCCCTATATGGGGGAGATGTGCAAACAGAATTGACCTACACATGTTATTTTTAGAGGGTATCTAGACAGAGTCCCACGATCTGTCTGCTGCTTCTTGTTTCAGACGGCCCTGGAGGCTCTATAGGCAGGTTGTCGGTTCTCTGGCAACAACATGTTAGAAACACTGCGATTAGTTTCCTGTGTATTTGGAATATATTTACATAATGGTATTGCTATATACTGATCTTGTTTTATTTTAAACAATTCCTCTCAGTGTCTTTTAGGTAAATACGTTTTTTAAAAGTCCATAAGTGTGGTAAATAAGAAAATATGATTCTCAAGTAATGTTCCTTTTCTTCTAAATGTTCTGTGCACCGTTTCCAAAAAGCATTTTAATGCTAAGTTTATTAAACCTTGGTAGGAGCTTTGTCAAATCTCTGAGCTTTTTCCCAAAGCTATCATAACTAAAATTGCACTTGACAACGCTTGTTATTTAATCACTGCCTTAGAACACATGCAACATTAGATGCTTTCCTGCCGTTCCGCGTAACTGTATTCACAAAGGATCTAAGCTGAACATATAATCATTTGACTTTATATCTTTTAATAAAGTTATTTTATAGTTGGTACCAACAATTAAAGAATAAAACAAGATTGAAATGAAAACCAGGGATTACTGAATTAAAACACGTTTAGGCTCACTAGGTCTGTAAGTCATACAATTGAATTAAATAAGAAATACGTTTTACAAATAGGCAATCATCTAAATGTTCTCATTATATTAAATGATTGATAACATGTGTACAATCATAAGCCCGATTGCCAATGGTTTATTGGTTGTTAGAAATTAACAAGCAACAATAATAGTTTAAGGCATTCATCATAATAGCTGATCCAAATGTAGTTTGTAGTACTTTTTAACCCAATCCTTTTTGACACCTGTACTAACGATGCACTTACCAAACAATTTCTCCTTGGTGTTTTGGAAAATCTTTATCTGTTATTAGGCCAAAGTTCCATTTGATGAAATGGATAGGTCGCCTCATGACATGAGAAATTAATGCATTAAGACATTGGAACGTTTACAAAGCTTGTTAATAAGGATCTGTGTTAAACAATTTAGGGAATCGAAAACAACCCGTCAGATCATGTTCTCCACTGTGCCTACGTTCTGAAGGAAGTGCTGTTGTTCTTATAATAACAGCTCTGGTTATTTTGTCCAGCTTTGGGAATTGCTAGGGTTGTTTTAGAGACACAAATGTTTACCATGGGTGTAATGTTCTATTATGTTTTTGCACACTTCACAAGCATTTGCCATTTTCTAATCAGCAGCTCCAAAGACCACCGTAGCACCGAGGGCCCTCGTCCTTCCTGGACATTAATAATGCACGGTGTGTTTTGGAGTAGACAGTAAACAATATCCATCAAGATCGTATGACCTCCGCGAGGATTGGAGGAAGGCCATTGATTGATATTTAACAACTTTCAACTGTTAAGACAACCGAAATAATGACTAAAATCACTGACTGGATACCTGCATTCTGTATGTCTGGGAATAAAAGACAAGATTAAATTTTTTTTAAATCACGCCAACTTTGGACTGTTGAAAGCTGTGGTCACCTGGCCAGTGTAAAGGAAACAGCGTGCTGTAATTGTCTGAGTTAACACCCAGCAACCTGTGTAGTGTCCTTTATGGCTTTAATGGTTACAACAGAGGCTCAATTTTGTTGTCAAACACAGGAAGGCCTGGGGAAAACAGCCAGGCCTTATATCAGGGATAGGACACTTGGTATTATTAATAGTAGCAGAGCCATGACAGTGAACAGAGCGGGATCTGTATAGGGCCCTTTTATTGGGCCTCACCTCCACCATCTTATGAAATATGCACAACGCAAACAGAGGCGGGGTTGACGCAGGGACCTGCTCCCACCACGACTAACCGCTACATGTCCAGGGCCATTACCTATTTAGAAGACATGCCGGGTGAGCTCCAGAATGGCCTTGCGTTTTCTGCCTCACTGCCATAAGGGCACTTTCACAACAACCTGTTTGCATTTCGACCAATGGCAGAGGAGAGCGATAGCCCCCAAAAAACTCCCCAATTGGAAACAGTGTCCAGAGACGAAACTTGGTCAATGTCCAGATGACTCCGATAAATATTTGTATGTGTCACCGGACTGCAGCCGAAGCCCCGTGCCGGTCGGTACGCTGGCGTGGAGGAAGTGACACGTCAACCACTTCTCCATGGGTCTTAACTCGAAAGACCTCCTGCGAGTGGAACATAAATGATGTGCTTAGTTTTTACCAGCGCGCCTAAATATATACGGAAAGTATAAGTATATTACGATTGACAAAAGAAACGTGTGCCATTCTGTCGAACCCTTCTCTATGCTGCTGAAGAGAGTAGCAAACTCATAGGGTTGATTCGTTAGTCTCAGAGATATTTCATTCGTGGCACAATAAGAGCTTGGCCTATCACCAAAATAATGGTGAGAGCGTTGTCTTTCCATTCCGCATGAACAGCTGTTAAATACAGGATTATTTGTATAATTATCGACTCATTATTTCTACAAATAGCTGTGTCCCGGGGTTATCTAAAAGCCACCTGCATTGTGTATCACTTTGCAGGTTCACTTTGTCCGTCAATTCATTGAATACTGACATAATTGCCTCAAACATTGCATTGCAGGCAACAGGGATTTCATAATAGCCATCCACAAGATAAGCGTGGACAGTGTGGGGGCTTTAGAAATGTGGCACTTTGTAAAACAACAATCCGTCCCACTCACATGCAGAAGAGGGAGGATTCATTGTTGTCACGTAAACAAAGGAATGTGACAACCCTGTCAGGTCCTCCATCTTGTTCTGTAAAGTAATACAGAAGCAATAGAACGTGTGTTGCGGAGGCCAAATCTTATGCCAACGTATAAACCTATCTACCAAAAGAAAGATCCTGTAATGCTAACCTGCCTTACATGACACTACATCTGGTATTGCTATTATTCTGCTGAACAATGATTGGCTCAGAACCAGATGGGTGAATCTTCCAGGGAGGTACAGTATAGTGTAAAATTAGGCCAAAGGCGGTAAGACATTGCTGGCAGTATGTCTGTTTACCAAATAAACAACTAAACACACAACGCTGACATATCCAAATGTTATTGAGCTTTTAAACAGGCGTTGCTGACATTTTTTTTTCTGTGTTTATGTGTTTGTGTGTGGGTGAAAGAATTTATTACAGTCTTGACTGATATGAAAATATTGTGTTTGTCTGTAAAATGTCAGTTTTTGTCGTTGATGTTGTGACAGTCGGCCTCCCACGCGGTGATTTGGGTCAACGCTTCCTTCAGCCCCTCCGTCGGCGGACCCGACCAAGCCTTGCCTTTCTTCGGACCGCACTGAGCTCCGTGTCACCGGGGAGAGGCGCACACTGACAGAAGCCGTGCCAGTTAGACTTCAGACGTGTCACCCTACCGCACCGCAGACGGCCTCAGTCATCCACCCCCCTACACCGACTACAACCGGCAGGACGCGTCCACATCTAGCCGTGCCCAGTCTGGGCCTCCGCACCACGTACAGTATGCCGTCCATCTATCCATCTGTCATCCATCCGTCCCCTCCGTTCTCTCTCCGTCTCAAGCCGGACAGGGCCGGGGCGTTCGGTGGAAACGTGCCACCTACGACGTCCTTGCCCGCGCCATCTGCTTGGCGAGCCCTCGGAAAGGATCGCCCGCGCGTTTGCCAGCATTGCTAGGGGCGACGTCGTCCAAAAGCGAGGCCGCGCGCCGTGGAACCTCAACTCAGAGTCGCGGGGCCGTCGGCCGTGATTGATCTGGTCCATTTAGCCGGAGCATGCAAGGGCCAGGGGAGGCTGGTGGCCCTGAAGCCCGTCCAGTCCTGCCCCCCCTACACAACATCAACACCGGGGAGGCCAGCGTTCAGCCTGGCCAGCTGGCCGGCCCGGGCCCTAGCTCTCTGCCGACGGATCAGACTACACGCCATGGCAGGGCCGGCCCTCTGTCACTGCTCATATTCTCTCTTGCCTCGTTGTCAAGTTGTTGTTTTACTATACCAGACTTCTCAGCCGGTGATGGGATAATAATAATATGACCCCAAACCACGATTGTAAATTGTTTCATATATTCGTTTGATGACGCACAGGTTAGAAAAGTGTAATGATCCACATGAGTGAGTGAGGTGCCGTTTATCTTTTGCTCAAAGGCTCAAAGAGTCGTCAGGGACCGGCAAGAGGTCCAAAATACGGAATTCCGAAAGGTACAAAACCTCAAGGCAGGTAGAATGGTCCAAGAAACAATACAGTTGTCAGGACATAGTCAAAATAGTAGGGAATTCTAGGGCTTCTCAAAAGCTTTCAACAATACTTCACAGTGCACCGAATACGCAGATGGAACCAATAGCAATAATCAACTGAATCAAACATTGAAAAAACTAATAGAATAACATAGAAACGCACCAGAAACCAAAAGTTTCCTAGCTGAGGTTAACAGCAGGACAAGTAGAAGACAAAACTTAGAGGACCAAAATGAACCTCACAAAAAGTTTTGTTTTGAACCTTTTACTATATGTCTTATGACTTCATCGATGTTTGGCCCCACCCCATCACCAGTGGAAACTGGCAGTCAACACAGAATGTCTTTATGCTGATTGGTCAAAAGTGAGGTCAAAGCACACTGTCCTATCAATCAATACCAGTCAAATAAAAGCAGTAGATATTGTCCGATCTACAATACCATATTTCACAATAGAGATATTATAGTATCGGCAATATTAGCAGTTGTCAAAAGTATAGGATTGACCGATATTGTTTCCAATCGCATGTGTATATTCAATTCCTTTCATTGATTGGTCCACATTCTGGTTTGACTCATCAAAGGGCCAAGATGGAATTAGTTCCCTAGACAGAGAGTTCATGGCCACAGCTCTTTATATAGTTACTATTTGCGCTTTGTGTGTATTACATCACTTTGAAATCCAGCTAGGCTGAAGCTCTGACTTCTCAATGCTCCTTTTATCAAACCCGTGTTAGTGTTTGGGATTTACCCACCACCGAGAGTTAAGGTTTTCCTTTACTGCTCGAGAATTCAACCACATCACATAGGGTTTCCTTCAACTTAGACTTCTGACTGCCAAAGAGAAATCGATTCCCGAGCTGCTCCATTTCACTGTTCAAATATAAAATAATTGTTGATTTAACCATTAAAAGTCATGTACGTTTTACGTGATTTGTTGATTTAGATCAAACTTTAATTGAAAACGTAAGGTTTTGATTGAGATGATAATGCTCCAGAGCTTTTGGTTTCAAAGCTGGGTTGAAATGAGAAATTGACTCAAGGCACTGTCCATGAAGACTAAGTGGAGGCTAAAGAACTCTGGGAAATGTTTAAAAGCAGGAAAACTTGGATGTCTTCTCAGATAAATATTTTAAAAGAAGAGAGTTTAAAGCTTTTTCTCTCCAAAGGTATCTTTTATACTATCTTTCTCTCTCTTTCTCAATCTCGCTGTGCCTCTCTCGCGCTTTTACAAAGTGAATGCACTGAAAGAGGCATTATTGCACCATCAGAGACCAGAATGGAAAGGTTAGGTGTGTGTGTTTGTTTGTGTGTGTGTGTGCAATTTCACAGTATTGAATGTCTACTCCATACTGTAACAAAAATAGCATTTATATGACGTGGATGTTAATGTATACCCAGGCAATTACATGAGGATGAGTATCAAAGTGTCAGCATTTAGAAGCCCTTTAGAATTAGGTTGAATGAGGTAACGACACAATGGACATAATTAAAGCATGTTTACTTCCTCTGTCTGTTGTTGATGACCACCAGGGGTACAGCCTATCATCACCATGGGAACACTTTGGATACGGTATACTGGCCTGTCCAGGAAGTATGAGCATTGTGTAATAGCGTAAGGCTTTCTCGTGTGAAATTAAGCTTATGCAGCCCCAGAGAAAAACTACTAGCACAGGCAACAAGCATCTGGGACATTTTTGTCGATGCAATGCAATGTATTATACCTTTGCCTATGTCCCTTTCTGTTTATTTCTTCCATTTGTTTTATCAAATTGTTCTGGAAAACGTACTCAAATCAATGAGGGACATTTTGGAAAGGTTTTTTTCCCCCTTTTTTCTATGGTGAGAGGATGTATCTCAATTTACAGTAGGTAGAGGCGGGTGGTTTGTTGGCAAACCCTTGAAATATTTCTTACGTGTTAAGTTCTGCAAAGCATGTCAGTGAGTACTTTTAAGCGTGTCTTCATTGGCGACATCCCATCACGGTGCAGTATGAAATGGTCCTGAAGTTGAATGAGTCGCAAACAAAAGCGCAAGGGAATTAGCACGCAGAGGCACATCTCCAGAAAGTGTTTATGTTCCTGTTAAAGCCTTTCTCTGGCAGAAACGATTACATGAATGTTTCCCAGTTATTTGTTTTCATCTGAACATTTGGCTGTGGGGTTTACCATCTTGACAAGCACATAATATGGCTTTCGGTGCTTTGAGGAGGAACACGGGAGAGGGAAAGGAGGGAGAGTCAAAGAAGGAGGTGAGAAAAAGAGAAAGTTAAGAAAGCCTCTGTGTTTTACTCTTTTTTTTACTCCCCAAAGATGGGTTGAAAGATCTCAATAATCCCCTCAAAATGGCATTAGTCTTCACTCTCCTCTTTGAGTAGGAGGAATGCATCTCAGCCAAATTACTAAAGACACTCTAGGGAGTTCGGAACGATGTGACAAACACATAAAGTTCCCAATGTAATTTGATTAAGTATAAATATGGAGTCTTCCTAGCATTCCATACTAAGCCAATTAAGAGGACTAAATGAATTTCTGCTACACCTTGACTTTTCCAGCTGTCAAAAGGTAATAGGTTTAGTGCCTGTGACAGCTGAGGCCCTGTGGGAGCAGGACCAAGCCTTCTCCAGGCACAAATTGACCATTGAAATATCTGTCTGACCTTATATATTTTTATAGTAATATTACACAGACTAAAAATCTGAATATGTGTAAAACGTTTTTAACGAGTTTGCCTAGTGTTATTTGACTTAATGCCAGTGCTGATGACTTAGCTTTACAATTGAACATATTAAATATTTAGTTTGCTCTGTATTAATGAAACAAACAAAGAGAAACAACTAAAAAGGGACACATTTTTGCTAGTGATGTTCACAAATTGAGCAATTGAAAAGGTATCCATTCCCATGTTGCTTGCCAAATTAGCTAGTCACAGGCTAGACGGCTATTATATTTTTATGCTAGTCGTTTGCGACATGCTAGCTATCAAAGTAGTGGGTATGGGCTGGCACTAGTGGTATGGGATTAGGGATAGCGATTTTGTCATCTTGCTAGTTAGTTATCTTTGCAATATCATCGAGTTAAAGAAAAGACAAACAACAATAGCAATGTTAGCGTAGTTAGTTATCTAGATAACAATGCTCAACTTTTTTAACATTAGGAGGCCCAAGCAGTGTTTTTGTAAATTAATGTCTTTCTAAAACTTATAAACATCAGCTGTTTGTGTTCAGTAGATTTACTATTGTTAGGCTATGGTTACATAAGGCTAAGTTACATTAACTGTCTAAGATGCTGCTAAAGTGACTGCATTACATGTTTGGTTAGATGGCGTTATCTGTAGGCTATTTGAAAATTTTCTGAAAATACATTGACACCAATAGTGGCAAATGGTGGCAGCATGTGCTGTGGGGATGGTTTACAGCAGCAGGGAGTCTAGATTTGATCAAGGGAAAATTAACAAAATGCAGACAGATCCTTAATGGAAACATGTTCTCGAGCTAAAATTACTTCAAACTGGTGCAAAGCTTCACTTTCCAACAGGACGAAGAACCACAAACAGCCAAGGCCCAACAGGAGTGGCTTCAGGACC
The DNA here is from genome assembly GCA_016801125.1 of Novumbra hubbsi. Taxonomy (NCBI): domain Eukaryota; kingdom Metazoa; phylum Chordata; class Actinopteri; order Esociformes; family Umbridae; genus Novumbra; species Novumbra hubbsi. The sequence goes on along the minus strand of JACXGK010001206.1, from coordinate 16,509 downwards.
AATCTGTGAATGTCCTCGAGTGGCCCAGCCAGAGCCCGGAACTGAACCAGATCAAACATCTCTGGAAAGACCTGGATATGGCTGAGCTGTGAAATTCTCCATCCAACCAGATATATTTTTTGCAATGTTTTTACTTGGTCATTATAGGCACTTTCTTCCCAGCAGCAAGGCCAGAAAGCTGTGTGTATTCAATGAAAAGCTCCTATGGTAAATATGCACCCTTCAATAGAAAAACAAAATGTATCGTATCGATGTGTTTAATGTTACAAATATAGGATTTTGGCCCCAGGGTTTCTCCATCACCCTCAAGAAATGTACTTTTCCCCAAGAATAGTATATACAGTCCTGGTCCACACACAGATTAACAGCAGGATGAAATAACTCTGTAGTTCCTGGATTGTTATGGGGTAGTGGCTCCTGTGGCAAGGGTGGGTTAAAGAAGTAAAGGGTGTTCAGTCAGTAGGTTCATTTCATGTCAATAACCAGTGTCTTTATAGTCCTTTATAGTGTCTTTCTATGCTATTATGAAATTATGAAATTGTCAGTAATAACGACTACTGAAATAATTAACACCGACCTTATAAAACAAACATGCATACTATAGCAAAATATATAAAAATAACGCATTTGTGTAACCTTTGGTAATTATTCATTCATTATGTTAGTGTATTATCAATTTTTTCTTGCCAAACCACAATTTATATAGCTTTGCATCCTATTGTGTTCATAACAGTTTAATTATGGTCTAAGCCTCTTCTTTTACCCGGCACACCTTTGTCATTACAAAATAATACCAGCGGTCATGGAAAATACAGAAAAGGTCATTCACACTCTTCTAAATTTGTGCAATCACATTTTAAATTTCGCTAGAGAGATCATAAAACGCGTGGGATATTTCACTTCGCTCTGTACCACTAGGCTGAGGGAGAAAGTAAATGCATGCTGTTGCTTGCTGATTTGTCTAATAATACACTGTCTCAGCCATTTGACTCCCACTTGAAGCAAAGTTCAAGCTGGAAAAGGCAACACAAAGCATTACGTGGGCTACTTTCTCCCCAGCAATGCGTTTGAAAATTACAGACAGAGAGCTGCAAAGTGCTTATGTCTACTCCACCAAATGGAGAGACTGGGAGTGCTTTGCTCAGACCCCCAAATCTCTGCCAAGATACACCACCAAGCTGCTTTTACTTCCACCAGCCCACTGTTGAAGAGAAGCGGGGGGGGAACGGTCGACTTTTTCTCCCCGGTCGGCCTGTGTAAGATACAAATCCTTTGTTTCAGACCTGGTTGTTACTTTCTCCATAGAGTTTTTATGTTTATGCTCACTCGCTGTGTTCTCAGTTTTATTAGATGGGCCTACAGTATACTAACTTCATTCACATCTTTAAGGAAAGTCGTAACTGTAGTTGTTGATACAATATCAACTCCAACGGGTGTCCACACTAATCGCGTGAAGAAGCAAATATAAATATGTATTAAACTTAAACATAAGGTATCCAATCATCCTAGCCAGGGCAAACTTCAGAGATAAGGTTTCCAATTTAGGAATGGAATTAGACTTTATTATTTGTTTATTTGAAGAATCGGTGGTATCGGAAAACACTTTGTGAGGATATGCAAATAGATATAAACAGTGTCAGTCCAAGTCTGCACTTCTCATCAGAATTGTGGTACTCTGTATTCTGACTTTAACTAATATTACCTCCTATAGCCATGTCGCCTCTGTGACGCTTGCTGGCCTGCTTGCTTTGTGCGTGTGTGTGTCTGTGTGTGTGTCTGTGTGTGTGTGTGTGTGTCTGTGTGTTCCACAATCCACTTCCCCAGTCTGTGAAGTGGTGGATAATTAGCTGCCTTATCAGCCTGGGACACGGACAGACCCCTCTCTAGTGACATGTCATGGAGCCGGGGCCGGCTGGGGGTAGTGGGAGGGGTGAGAAGACCAAGATGGGGAGGGAGAAGACGGGGAGCCAGCTGAGAAGAAAAGCAGAAGGAGGTGCCAAGAAAATAGAAAAAGAGAGAAGAGGTGCCAAAGGAGTAAAGAAAGATAGATAGAGATAGAGGGGAGAGGAGGAGGAGGATTGTGAAGGCCCGTGAGGACAGACCAGCTGCACCGGCCTATCAGCTCGTCGACGAGACTTCGCCGCTCATTAGCATAAATTCGAATGACAAATGTGGCCAGCCTTGGCGGAGACTAATTAATTCACGAAGGGGGGGGGGGATCACAGGAGTAAGATTCTGAATCCCTTACTGCCACAGGGACGAACAAGTGTTAAGGGGGAAGTGTAGACCTAGCGATCCCCTCTGGTTGTATACTTACTCTACACTTTTGGAGACCTTGCGTTGCAGTTTAATATGGCTGCTTTATTCCGTGGGCTAAAGTAAGACGAGGATATGCCCCTCGGTGTGTTTGTGCAACGGCTGCTTGTCTGCGTGCGGTCGCGTGTTCGTTAGTTGTTTAGAGATTTGTTAAACTGGCGGATTGTGCTCGGTGCTTCTCCACACACTGTACTTCATGATCTGATGAAACAATAGGTCGAGTCAGAAAGCGCTGTTCCCCCCCGTTGTGGACTCGGGTCTGTCGGACTCCCTCCGTGCCCACGAGCACACTGGGAAAGGATAAGTGCGCCCCCTTGTGGTCACGGCGTCAGCATCAATTATATCATGCACTCAAACAAAATTGCATTTTTGAGGGGAAAAAGTTAGTTGTCGCCATGTCGTTGAACAAGCGGCATGTTGAATTCCATCCGCTATGATATCTCATTTCGTACCAAAAGTATTTCGCCGAGCATTAGTAATGAGAGTTTGATTACAAGGACATAGAATGGGTGCCGAGAGTGGACAAAAACGCTCTTCCTCTGGTGGTGTATTCACTTTTGGAGAGGGAGAATATATGACATGTCCATAATTGCCCTTCAAGCAATGCCAGATCAAAACAGGACAGAGGAGTCTTCATGTGCCAACGTGGTGGAGAATAGAACAAGCCTTAGTCTGCACCAAATGCCTTGCAAAGAAAAAAATATGTTTAACAGGCCTTTGACTGTAGGTTGCTTTCCTGTGATCTTCACGATAAGAAAGTAGAAAATGGTCCTTTTACTCATTAAATAATACAAGGTTTTCCTGAGGGAAAATTAAGTTGTATTGGTCAGCTCTGCTGTGAGAGGTGCTTATAAAGCTGACTTCACTCTTGGACAGGTCACACACTCACCCCTGAAAGCCCCAAAGAGAGAAGCCTCTATTGCCTCCTCGGTCTAACAAAATCTTAGGGGATTATTCATCATCTATCAGACACAGTGGATCTGTTTAGTCAGAGCAAATCCAGCCTTTTGGCAAGTGCCACTGGCATGGAGGGCCTAAACGATCCATTTGAATAAAATTACAGATAAACTGTGTGGTTAATGCCCCAGCTTGTGTTTCCCATCAGCCTCTTTGTTTTCCAATTTGCAACAGGCTTAACTGGCCTGAACATCTGGCCCTCATTAAGTCCAGGTGTTCCATCACTGCAGCGGATCAACTACCAAGCCATCTACTCTGTTGCACATCTCTCTCTATCTCCAACTCTTTCTCATTTTCTTTCTTCCTATTTGAATATCACCCTCTCTCTTTCTTTCTCTCTTTTGCCATCTCTCTCTCTCTCTCTCTCTCTCTCCATCGCTTTCACTGTCCCTCTCTGGCTCCCTCATTCCCTCCCTGGCAAGTTTAACCGGTGCAAATCCCTTGTAAAAGTATCCGCAACACTTGTTGGAAGGAACCCTCAACCAAGCTGTTTCTTCGCTGTAATTTTGCCAAAACAGTTGATGTGGTTCATGGGGATTTATTCACAGTATTGCTAGCAGTAAAGCCAGCGTTCTGTATCTCAGTTCCAAGGAATGATCTACTCAAAGCACCCAGCTATGAGGGAGGCCAGTGTTCTCTAGGTGGCATACAAAGAAATCTGGCCACCAACCTACACCGAATACCGCCGTACTACACCGAATACCGCCGTACTACACCGAATACCGCCGTACTACACCGAATACCGCCGTACTACACCGAATACCACCGTACTACACCGAATACCACCGTACTACACCGAATACCACCGTACTACACCTGCTCAACGCATTAACTTGACCCAAACGCTGAAACTAGGTGGTATTCCTTTTTGTCTTCACTATTTCTGACAACGGCTGGACGGCTAAAGCAATTTGGAGGCAATGCTATAACCGTAGATTTGAGAGGGATCATTCAAGCGAAGCCACAACCATTATGGGCCTACTATTCATATCTTCTCGAGGAGACATCAGAATTTCCATCCTGTTATGTAACATGATTGCCCTCCGTTTAAAAAGCTACAGAATAAGTCTTTGTCAGGCAGATCCTGCAATGTTCCAGGCCCAAAAGCCCAGTTAAGTTATCCATTTAATGGCCTTTCTACTGTGGCAAAGGCCTTGTCCATTCGCTCTAGCTTGCTGTCGCTAACCCTTTCAATCTGGGTCCCTTAACCGCCGCTTCACACAGGAAAACGAGAGGGTCTTTATCCTAACCGTGCATCACAAGGGTAAACATAAACAACACCATAAAGGAGGCAATTTTCCGTGCCTCACGCTAAGCTGTGGACGCGGCCAACGGCTCCTCCCGGCCAACGCGCAGCGGCACAGACGGTAGCGGAAAGACGGTAGCCCCCCTGTTGGCGCCACTTGCCGAGCTACTTAATCTAAAAGAGACAGTTCGCGTAATGGGTTAGGAGCCGGGCTTGGTGTAAAACAACAGCGGCGAGACCAGAGCAAACAAACCGGGCCACGCCAGCGCTGAGCTGCACAGTGTCTGGGAGCAGCCATCTTAGAACTGTGACGGGGAAAAAGCCTGTCAAGGAACCCTTGTGACACCAGGAGCCTTTATTCCACGGGGGCTGGGCGTTGACGCGAGAGGGCACAATCAGACGGAGATTAGCGCTGCAGTGACCGACGTTCACTGAACGTTCGGCGGGTGGCGATTCGAAGCATTCTGTGGTTGAATCAGCGGCCTTAAGGGGAAATGTTTCTAGCAAAATGTCTCCTGGTTGTTTCTGTACTGCTCATTAGATGTTTCTAATTTGGGAACGAGTTCCCTTTGATAATAAGAGACCGTACTTTACTATGTATTTGATGTTGAGGAGGTGACCTGCATGGTGTTGGTGAACTGAGCACAGTGCAGCACTTCCCATCTACACCGCATCTCTCGACTCTACTGTTGGGGTGACCATCGCTGTTGATAGGCTTACCACAAACAGGATGTCTATATCTCGGATAAGGCGGTAAAGAAAGACAAAGAAACAAGCTGAGGGAGGGAGAGAAAGGTAGAGCAAGCAAGACGGCGAAGCAGGCAGAGGAAGAGACAGAGGTCTAGGGGAAGGACATGGTCTCATGGCCGACCTGACGGTTTGAATTAATGTATCAGAAATGGGCATCGTCTGCTTGCGCATTGACATGGTGTTGCTCTGCCCCCCCCAGGACACCCCCTCTGCTCCCCCTCCCCCCGTACCAAGGCACCAATGATCCTCAGCCTCTGAGGCTGTGTCCTGTCAGACTGATGGAGGTCGTGAGACGGACGTCTGGCAATCGTGACACAACCGAGAGTGTCAGGCTCTCGTCAGAAACAAAGAAACAAAAGAAAGATGCTGTGAACTTATTTCAGCTGCGTATCGTAGACCAACCGCTTACTGGTCAGCAGCGTATCGTAGACCGACCACTTACTGGTCAGCAGCGTATCATAGACCGACCGCTTACTGGTCAGCAGCGTATCGTAGACCGACCGCACGCTGGTCAGGTAAGGAAAGACGAAGGAGGCAATGAGACAGGGATCTACACGGCACCATTAGAGAGGAGTCTGCATTTCTGACGGGCTGTCGGAGTGGCTCAGCTTTCGTCCCAACTCAGTCCGACCCGGCCCAGTCCGCCCAGACCTCTGGACCACACATCCACACATCAGCCCTTTATGGTTCCTTCCACTTGGGTAATGGAAACTGCAGCGCGGTGCAAAGGGGGAGGAAGAAGCAGAGGGCCCCGTCGTGGCTGGCACCCCCACCCAGCCCCCACCCAGCCCCCCCACCAGTACGCCGAGGGGGGGCCGGCCGGTTCGGCAGGCAGGCATGGCTGAAAGAATGACAATGAAAACACAGCAGTGCCTCTGCATCCCTTCAACGGGTAGGAAATCCTGGACATGTAGAGCACGTTAGAAAAACACTTGAGGTTTCGGGAGAAATTGGGATAACCTCGGCCCGGGGTAATATGATGCTGTTTATTAAAAGCCAAGCGGTCCCATCTGGAAACCATCTCGGGCCTCATGCACAAAACCAATCAAAGGGAGCTGCTCTCCCTGCTAATGAGGGTGACCATGACATCTTTCTAATGTTATCCTGCCGTGTGGCTTGGTGACCACCGAGGGAGGGGTAGTTCACCGGGAACGCACCGGGGGGCTCCTGCTGGTGAGGTACAAGCAGGAGATCCTTCTCCTCCAGGTTCTAGGGCCGACACGCGGGGAACACTTTTACTTGTTTTCAGAACTCTACGGTACGCGGGCTTCATGAAGACAAAGATAGAAGGACAAAGATAGAAAGCATGTTGTCATGTTATTTAGCATAAAATAAAAACACTGTATGATTACCTTTGGAGTATTCATACATTATAGGGGGGGTTTCTTTGGACCTTTTTACGGAATGCGAATGACGTTACATATCCATTGTCTATTTTGTGTTTTGAACTGTGTGGTCCTTTAACAGACTTATACAACGCTTTGTAGCACTGATAATCACAACTTAATTTCCAGTAGTACTACCCAGTGCAGAATATATTGTCAAAGACGCTTCATATGGATTAATTGTTAAAATTGAACGCTGGCATAAATTACTGTTAGTTGCCCAATCCTCCACGGGGACTCCATTCTCTAAAGCCAACGTTGAAGGGAAGGAGGGGAGGGACGGGGGAGGTGAAGGACAGGTTGTCTTGATGTAGCCGCTGTTGATATCGTCAGGACTGCTGCTGTTGATCTTGGTCTGTGTGAAGGTCAGCTCCCTGCGTTTCTGTTGAATTCCAGGTAATAATTAGGAGCTGTTGGTTCTGGATCATCCCCTGGACTGGGCCATGCGCCAGTTCCATTCTGCTGTCGACGTCCTAGCTAGACTGTCTGGGTGTGAACCAGCATCTATCACCCCGGCAACTATTGTTACAGACAAGTGGGGAATTCTCTCTGTATTATCTATAGAACGGTCCAATATGTCGAACTGAGTTGAGAACACTGTATAAATGAAATGTCACTAGTCCACAATTTGGTCAAAGTGATGCGGTCAAAAGGTCTTACGAAGACGTGTGCGACACATTACGAACCCCGGTATTATCATGGCATATGAAAACACGTTTGTCACCAAAGGGCCCCAGTCCAAAACTGTGAGAACACATCACACGTTATCATGGCTGGTGTCCCAGGGTCCATCATGGCATCAGGCACGGGGCTCTGATGTTTGTCCCTTTGAGGGACATCACCGTGGGCGTCGTACCATCAGAGCCACTTGTGAAATGTGTCGGTTTGAGAAGGAGCGACTGCAGCATCTGGCAGTGATATTGCAGCCAACGGCCCATCCTATTTGTCACAAGGGGTCATCACCCGGGCCGCCCCGGGGGTCAGTGATATCTCAGGACACAACACATCTCAGGATCACAGAAAGGTTGGCTTGTTTACGATCAGTTCGAAGGCTTTGTGACACAGGCCGTTCTAATGAATACTTTGACAATACAAATGATATTTTCAAAGGAAAGGGCCACATTGTATTTGTTGCCCTATAATTATGGCTGAGATAAAATTCTATATTCTGATCAGGTAGGACATATTCTGTTTTTGTTACGCATGTAGAAACGAATAAACAAATTATGGAAAAACATTTGTGGACATATGATATGGGTCTAAAAAGATAAAACAACAGTGAACAATGTCTTTTCTAAATACTTAAACACAAATGAGGAGCCACATAATTATTACATTTTTATATCAGGAAGTGTTTTAGAAATTTGGTTAGACATCTGCACATGCCTGTTGCTAGATTCCATCCAGAAATCTTTCAGTTTCTCATCTAGAAAGTCAGAAACTAAAACCGGCGATGCAGTCGACTGCATAAATTATCAAGTAGCAACATCCCCCAGTGGGTTTCCTCACTTTGAAGATTTCTCCACAATAGAGAGCAGATATAACAATTAAACAGCCGAACAATCCAGTGATCTGATTACATTGCCACACGTCGTCTGATGAGCGTGAAAGCCAAACCGCCTCATGGGAATCACGTCAGGAAAAGGAAGAAACGTGTCCAGCTTGTCTAACTCCTCTCCAGTGATTGGAACAGATTTCATTTTTTTCTTCTTCCTTTGCTCGGAGTAAGAGGGCCTTTCTAATCCTCTGCTCCCATTGTCAGGCCGTGTGTGTGGGACTCGTAGGGGAAATGACTTTTTGATGGCAGTGGTGGGGACGGTTAGCTTCGCCAGTAAAGGTTTCAGAAGTTAATGGCCTGGTTTCCATGTTGACAGTAAAATCCTAGCTGGAACGCCAGGCTGCTGGCTAAGGCGTTATCTTTTTCAGTTGTTTAGAAGATTACGACTTAAAGGAAAAAGGAGAAACAGACAAAATCACGAGCATGGAAGAAGTTGTAATCAGGAAATACGCAAGATGTAAAGTAAATCTAAAGCTGATTTGTCAGACAAAAAATACTTTCTTTAAAATATTTTTACCGAAGAGAGGTAAAACAGATGTAAAGTCCCTCTATCAAACCCTAAGTAACCAAAGACTCCGCCCCAAAACCTTATAGATCAACGTGATTACATTGTCATAAGCTAATAAACTTAGAAATGGCAGACATCAAATGAATAGCCCAAGACTTCTGGCCTCAGGCATGGAAGACGGGAAGGCCAGAGACTCTGTATCTATGTTAAGAGGGGCGTTGTTAGCCTGGACACAGCCAGACATCTAACATAGCATGCTAACAATGAGGCTAACCTTCAGGGAGCTGAGCCGGAGACAGGGTGAGGTAGACCGCTTTCAGGCACTCTGGCAGGACAGTGAACAATCATGCAACCTGCGGGGTGTGATTACGCACGTCTGTGTGTGTGTGTGTGTGTGTGTGTGAACGGCCATTCTCACACCTCTCTGGACCCTTAATGAATCACTAAAAGTCATGGCGGAGTATGAAATGATCAGACAGGAAAATGGGAAGCGGAAGGAAACGCAACAAGGGCATGTGGATTGTGTGTGTGTGTGTGTGTGTGTGAGTGTGATTGCCTGAAACAGAGCGTGAGCCACCAGCGAGCTGCCGCCAGGTCAGATTACTGCTACGTTGTTGGCCTTTGTGCTGATAATCCTGCCATGACTGGCGTCCTCCCCCCCCCCCTCCCCCCCTCCGCCTCACCTTCAGCTTTCACACACGTGTCAGCCGCGACCACCAGCCCCCTGATAGGGCTTGTCAATTAGCAGATAACGGTAGGAGGGCCTGGGTGTCACAGCGAGCCCGGGCACAGTGGCGGAGATACCCCAGACAACCGTCTCCGCACCCCGGGCTACGGGGATGTGTTGGCGAGGAGGCTCAGAAGACAGAGGAGACCTGACAAAGACTGGGCACGTTAGTCAGGGGCATCCCTGCGCCCCTCTTAATCCAAAGGGACGTCGCAGCCCAACTGGGTCTGAGGACCTGCACAGGACCCGGGGAGATGATGAGAGATGAGGGATGACAATATGCCCAGCGGAAGACGCGGGGAAATGACACAGTACAACCCAATGTCAACGCAGTGCAACACAATGCCAGGGCAAATGTCTTTAATATGCCTTTCTTCTGGAAGCTACTTCGGGCGTCAATCACGCCGTCACGCACATGTCACAACGTTATTGGCGTGATTCCCTCATCGAAATCAAATCTTAAATTCGCTCCTCGAGAGAATGTCTTCTATGAAGCGAGGACCTTATATGTTATGTTTAGTTAATGTGTAAAATGTGTTAATATGTAAAATGTTAATATGTTAATCTTCAAAACAAACGTAGACAACTGTGCACAATATTCCTAATATAAAAATGGGCCATGGCTGTGAGAATACTTAAGCGTTGTGCTATAATCTTACCATGCTCAGTTTCTACTATTGTCAAGGCCACTTTGCAAGAATGCAATGTCTCCCTCTAAAGGTATGAATGTAACATTACAGCCAGAATATTGTGCTCAGTATCAACGGGATGCAGTACAAGTAGTAAATGTGTTTATATAAAAATAAAAACATACTTTTGTATTTGAGTGTCTGTAATTGAAAATAACCAATGTTTTTTCAGAACAAAAAGGCTAGTGTATAGCCTAAGGTAATTACATGATACAATTTGAAGTAATGTTCAGGTTTTCTTTAGGGGACACTGAGGGGATGAAACTAGGATAGCAGGCTAACAAGCAACATTGTGGGTTCTAACCTAACATAGCTACCATTCATAACAATGCTTGAAACATGATCTCCAACATTGTTCTCTTGAGGGGAATAAACACATGTGCTGGTATGGTCATTTTTAGCACAGTAACACCAAACCAATAAGATTACAGTGTTGCCAGTGGAGATCTGGTCACATCACTTCCACTTTCCTTGAAAAACCTGTAACTTTAGAAACGGTTAGTATGAAGCTAGTCTACAGCTCACTGGGAAGTGTTCACCGGACCAACACACAGAGGGATTATAGCAGACAACGTATTCATGAGCAGATAGACCCTGAACAGACCCTGAACAGACCCTGAACAGGCCCGCGGTATCTCCGGCACTGTCCGTTCTTGTCAGCGCATTTGGTCATGGATGTTCTTCCAAGTCATTTTGCCTGTGATGTAGTCAGGACATTGTGCGTGATATGTGCATACCGCATTGGTAGAATAATAGGGAACACATATTGTTTTTAATGAATAAGTAACATGGCTATTATCAGGTCATGCACATGATTTATGATAATGTATTCATAATGGTAACAGCATACAGGGAGAAAATGTAGCAGCAGCCTATTTGATAAAGATAAAGTGTGTGAGTGTCTGTAAGTCAGATGTTCATATACGTCTGTGTGTGCTGTGTGTGTGTGTGAAGTGAGAGTATGTCTTAATATGTATATAGGCAGAGTGTAGTGTGTGCATGGGCATATAATCAATACTTGGATTGTGCAGGATGACATTAGATAATCACTAACATTGATTTTACTTCATTTGGCAGCCTGGTTTAACAGTCTAATGGACTCTGGGTAGAAGTAAAATAGGTTTTGATGGTTCCAGACATCTGTCAATGGTACTACATGCAATGGCTGCCATTCATAAGCCTGTATGGGTTTGATTGCCGGGGTCATTTAGAGCCTTTTGACACCACCTGGCCTGGAGGTCATGAGATGGAACTTGGCCCCGGCGATGGACTCGACCGTTTCCGTACCAGCCTTTGAAGTTCCTTTTGATGGAGGGCAGTGCAGCTGTATTGCCAAGCTGTAAAGCAGCCTGTCAAGATGCTCTCCACCACGCAGCTGTACAAGCGTCTGACGAGACAAAATCTGATAAACTCTATTCCAAACTGTATGTGCGTGGGCCATGTGAGTCTGTGGGTGATCTGGACACCAGCGAACATAAGACTCTCTTACCACTCCACCTCAGCATGTACAGGTTTCATATAGCACGCAATCAACGTTTGCTGACATTGAGGCAGAGACTGGCAGGACATCTGGTAGGATGTAGCCTTGTCGTCATCGGTGATCAGGCATAACACTGTTCTGTGGTCAGCGAACCTGTCTATGACAAAATTGGCATGCTCGGAGGATGTTTATTAACTGTATTTTACTTGCAAAATAATAAAACAATATTTTGCAAGTACTCCATGTCATTACATGATACCCCTTATAATACACTGCTCAAAAAACGTAAGGGAACAAGTATTGACACAAGTCAATTCAACTTCAGTGATATCATTCTGTTAGGAAGCATAAGCGACAAGACTGCTAGAACACGGCAAGACTGCTAGAACACGGCAAGACTGCTAGAACACGGCAAGACTGCTAGAACACAGGCAAGACAGCTAGAACACGGGCAGGACCGCTAGAACACGGGCAAGACTGCTAGAACACGGCAAGACTGCTAGAACACGGCAAGATTGCTAGAACACAGGCAAGACTGCTAGAACACGGGCAAGACTGCTAGAACACGGCAAGACTGCTAGAACACGTGCAAGACTGCTAGAACACGGGTAAGACTGCTAGAACACGGGTAAGACTGTAAGAACTAGTGCAAGACTGCTAGAACATGGGTAAGACTGCTAGAACACAGGTAAGCTGGGCAATTCCCATCTTTTCCGAAAATGTACATTGTTGCTTCTATAAGGAATTACCACAGCAAAAATACAGCAGTACAAAATAACAGATAAAAGCAACAATACATTCATCAGCCACACCCTGAATAAAATGTGAACAAAACTTGAAGAGTCACAATGTATTGATTGTCTTAGAAGTAAGTAATGTCAAAATACCTCTTCACTTACATGGTGGTGACACTGGGCTTATTTCTGAAGCAATCCAATTACTGACCAATATTACAGTAAAGACTGTTATCCCTGGTTTTCAACAAAGTTACCTAAATACATTTCCCTGGGAAAGTTAAAAAAGAATGACATCCACCTGTTGTATACCAAATCACATAGCATCCTCATCCTCTAAATAGTGGAGGAGAAAAGGATCACAAATGATCTCGTGCTCCAGGAAATCATCTAAGATGAATCATGTTTACCCCACTGTGTTGTTTGTCTGACCGCATATTCAATGTAAACACAAGTAAAAAAGTAAACACAAAAGGGTATACAAGATGACGATGAGGTCTCTGGTGGTATGGAGTAGCAAACAGTTACCACAAGACACGTATCTTAGGAATCTTTACTTTATTTGCATTGAATGGGAAGTGAGGACATCATTAGTCCTCTGTGAAAACTGTTTGTTTTGGGGTAGTTACACACTCTGACCATCACACCTTCAGGCCAATTCTCGCAGACACAAAACAACAATGAATACATCATCTGTACATTAAACCTCATTACATTAAGTCTCAACACAAAGCCTAGGGGCCTGCAATCATTTCTACCTGGTGTTACATTGAACTTTCCGATGTCCAAGGTGGGTCCCTGATTAGAGGGTTACAAGGAAGACCGTCGGTACTCTGTGCTCCAAGGCCACTGCATTGAACAAATCCATGTATTTGTTCTCACTGATTATTGCGTTCAACTGCACAAAGCATGTCAGTCAGGCGAGTCACTTGTATCTTCTTTTCAAGGGAATTAGTGGACAAGCAGTATAAAAATGCAGTGTAATTACTTCCTTTGGTTAGGAGCTTCTAACAGTTCCACAAGAAATGTGTCAATGGGTGTTTCCCCTATGAGTCTGAAGAAGAACAAGTGTTCCAGACACTTGAGGCCAATAGAACGTAGGGCTGGCAATCGAAGTAACAGTTTGGCAAATCTGTGTTTGACAAGAACATGAAAAAATTGTTGATTATGCTAATGACAAAGCAGCAATGCATTAATTTCGAATGAAATGTGCAATGATGCACAATCCGTTCATTAGGTGATGCATAAAAGTACCTTCCGGGCTGTTGGGGATACTTGTGTCTGCAGTAGCCCTCCAAGGAAGCATACACCTGCTCTCTGAGTGCCTCTACTGCACCTGGGTCTGACAAGCCTTTGGAGTCTACACACAGAAAAAAACCCAACAATATCACTTTCAGACCAAAAGAGTCCATGCAGACTTGCAATGCCGACGAGGCGAAAAACCTGTCAAGAAGCAAGAAAGTTAACCCTAATTGCTCCCAGATCACTCATAAGCATGGCGATGAGTACTCAGAAACATCTGGTGAAAATCCTTTTATCGCAGGACATTTGATGTGTAATACATTTTCTGCCCAGCAGGGCGCAGTAGTAAACTGACTAACGGTAGAACTTTAAAAACTCTCCCTACCGAAGCTGGATTTAAGAATTTGATTAAAATCATCAGGCACATCGAGTAATGGAAGTCACTGAAGTGAACCTTGAAGGCAAACATTTACCAGACATTCAAACAGTCTCATGTAATAAGACAACAAGTACTAAAATGCAATTGTAAGTTAGACACATGACTGATAAATGAACTCAACACAGCAACTGAAATAAGTTGGCATTGGGCTTCTGTTTATATAAATCTAAACAATATGGTTTAAATCACGGAAAGACATAAGAGCAGAAGCGAGGAACGTTGCCTTTGGCAGCTAAACCCCATAAGGTCTATTATTGTTACTCCTCAAAGGTCTTTAACTATAATTAATCCTCTACATGGGATTTGTAGGCTATAGAAATGCATTACTCTTTACAGCCTGGATCAACTTTGCTATACAGAAATTTACTGTGTATATGTGATCTTTAGCAGACATTTTCTCCCGAGTGACCATGTAAGTACAATCATTTTTGTCCTGGTCTCAACCAGCTGATAAAACACAGTATATGTATCAATCGCTTCCTGGAATGTAGCGCGTGCCTACCTGGGTTGAAAAGAACGATGGCTCGAAGGCAACCTAGCTCAGCCCGGTCCATCTGCATGTTCCGCATTTTACACACCAGCTCACTCAGCACTCTAAAGGCGAGAGCAAATAAAAGGCTTCTTCAACAGACTAAAAACATTCCTCTGATTTAGAAAGTCCAAACCCCAACACCCCTGCAGAGTACATATTCCGTGAATACTTTAGTATTATGCATGCATCGCGAATACATAAACCGCAGTTTAAACAAGCATATAATATTAATTGGCGTACATGAACCCTTCTCAAAAGGGAATGGAAAGAATGACTAGGATTGATTTGGTGATAATAAGGCAACGAGAAATGAGCATAGATAGGTAATGTGTTGGAAAAAGCAACAGCGTTGATCGAATTGGGTTTGGTAAGTGTTTGAATATTTTATGAAGAAGACAAATCAAATCTAAGTGTTTTAGCTGCATCCCATGTCTTTATTTTATACATCCTGATCTAAGATAGATAAATCAACAGGACTAGAAGTGAAGCAAAAGAACATGGAACCAAAAGCCCCCAGACCACTCCTCCTAATGGGGGAACATTGACTCATTGTAATGTGTCATCAAGCTTTTATACCAGCTTCTCTGAGGTTGGGTGAATTTAAATGCAAGTATCAATCCCAGAAAGGCAGGAGATTCTTTATTGTATGATGACTTATCTGTACAAGTTAGTTAACCTGTGAAGGTTTTATACTTCCATCAGTCAATCAAAAAAGACGTTAGAGGTTATTCCCTGTCAGCTTCAGGAAAGATGTTGGTCTAAGGTCAAAGGGCACCCTCATTTGCTTCCAAATACAGCTTATACTAAGTACAATAAGATTATGACTGTGAAGTGATTTCTCAAGGGGGATATGGGACTGGCAGAATTGAGTTGGCAACATTTTCAAGCCAGCTGGACAATGAAGAGTAGCCTCAAGCCTAAACATGAATGAATACCTACATAGATGCATTATACCAACCTGTCCAGTTTGGACCTACATTGGTGCATTGTACCCAACCGTCCAGTTGGGACCTACATATATGCATTATACCCACTCGTCCAGTTGGGACCTACATAGAAGCATTATACCCACCCATTCAGTTTGGACCTACATATGTGCATTATATCATGTCTGACAGCGGAAATGACGGTGGGTGACGATGGTAAAGACAGTGATGACGGTGATGACGGTGATGACGGTGATGGCGGTGATGACGTTGATGACGGTGATGACGGTGATGACGGTGATGACGGTGATGACGGTGATGACAGTGATGACAGTGATGACAGTGATGACGGTCACCTGCACAGGCTTACCTGTCGAAGATGGCCCCCACCCCGGCACTGTGGGCGCTGTCACGGTGCACATGCAGTCCGGTGGCCAGCAGAATGCCGTCACTCACGGTGGTGGAGTGGTGGGAGAATGAAGCTATGAGGAGTTCATTCCACCCTGAGGGGTAGAGAAGGGGACTGTCACTGGCACATACCACGGTGCATTAAGAGGAAAGGGCTGAGACGTTCACATGTTCGCGTGTGTGCCCTCCTCCTGCCTCTGTATTCCCCATCCAATACGCCTTTGGTAAGTGGAGGAACACCGTCACCAGTGACTGCTGGGATACCTGCTCTAAGGAGGATGACCTGGTCGTCCGTG
Source organism: Novumbra hubbsi (assembly GCA_016801125.1). NCBI lineage: Eukaryota > Metazoa > Chordata > Actinopteri > Esociformes > Umbridae > Novumbra > Novumbra hubbsi. Next base: position 316 of record JACXGK010001206.1, on the reverse strand, counting down.
GCCAGCTCGGTGAAGTGGGGGATTCTCTTGGCCCACCCCACCAGGGTGAACAGCTGCCGATCCGCTGCCCGACATATACTGGTCACAGGGTCGTTGAGCTGGGGGGACTGAGTGGAGGTCACAGTGTCACCAGGTTAAAAGGGACGAGGTACAGAGAGCTGGGGGGACTGAGTGGAGGTCACAGTGTCACCAGGTTAAAAGGGACGAGGTACAGAGAGCTGGGGGGACTGAGTGGAGGTCACAGTGTCACCAGGTTTAAAAGGGACGAGGTACAGAGAGCTGGGGGGACTGAGTGGAGGTCACAGTGTCACCAGGT
>JACXGK010001205.1:39867-66418 GCA_016801125.1 Novumbra hubbsi | reverse complement strand
TCCTTCCGTAATGTAACCTCATCGTATGGGATGCCATTTTAACCATATTGCCTGCAACAGACTAATCACTTAAACACAACTCCGATAACATACTTACGTAGTAGTTACTAAATGGTAATTTTGACTTTCATAGTCAGTTACATACTAACAGTTATTCAATGCATAGGGTACAGCCTAACCATAAGGGTATTAGTCTCCATTGCTATACTTTATTCTGAAAGAGTTCCTAGTCGCTTTGTCAGTTGTCACATATTTTAATTGTTGTACTTTATGGGTCTCTCTGAAGTTGACTTATGTAAGCAATTTGATTGTGACTTGTTGCGGATCAAGTAACGAGTCACTATTCCGTTTATATTAATTCATTTTAAAATTGTAAAAGTTAAGATTCAAGATATCACTAATCAATATCTAAATGTTAATATGTAATATTCATTGAATACTAGTTGTTTTTCAGCAACTACTAGTCCATAATCATATAAATGTAAATATTTTAAATCTGTCATCGTTATTGACTAAATAATACTTGTTTGTTAAATTTAAAATCTTATAATATACAGAATCTAAATGCAACTAATCATTTTAAGTCAGTATTTATTTCAAGTAAAAATGTTATAACGAGTAGTTATAGCAAACGATCAGAGAAGCAACCGATAGGCTGTATGACATAATCACCCGTATTCATTTCTACAAACAGTACAAAAGGACTAGTATGAACTAAATAGTTATAATTACTGAAAGTATTGGAATAACTGCACGTCACAACTTTGTTTTAAATATGCCTACTTTGACGTTGAATTACCACTTGTCAGAATCATTTCGGAGAAATATACAACTTTCCAAACGTTGTTAATAATGTTATTATTAATAAATAAATCGATTGCATAAGAAGTTTAATTTTCATCCGTGAGGTTGGGGCAAGCGGAAACGCTTTGTTATGCTTTTGGTCCGGCCTGGACAACATTTCTCAGATTTTTTGTTAATTACCCTGCCAAGTATACAAAAATCTGCAAATGTACCTGACCTACTGTTGATAGCCTATCTCGTCTTTCTTGCATTTTTGTTAAAGGTGTTCAATATTATATGAAGTTTTGCCACTTTTGCGGTAATGCAGGATACATGTGGTTGATTATTGATCAGTTGATGATTAAGTAGATATCTTAAGTTCTTTTTGGTTATAGTTCGTATCAGGGTTGCTAATATATTTAATCCAATATCTACCAATAATGCATTCTTTTGAATTGTATTCTACAAACTTGCAACTGGCATACATTAGAATAGTAGTCGTTTGTAATAGGCTTAGTAACTATTAAAATTAAATAGTAAAAATGAAATCTGAGTGACTGAAATGCACTTTCAGAAAGAAAAGTTACTACACTAAAAAAATCATAAAAAGTTAATGGACTATTCAATTTCTAGGGTATCTAATCAACATTTGCTGTAAAAGTGAAATAGTTTCTGTTGAAATAATCCCTAGTAGAATGTTAGTAAGTCTAAAAAAGTATTATTTGTCGTTTACTGATGCACTAAAAGGAAGGAATACATTTTTAAAACGGCACTAGCCTACACAAAGAGATTATGTATATTTGCCGTTACAGCATTTGGCCTGAAAGGGGAAATGTTGAACTTTCTCCTAAATCAATGTCAATCAATGTAATCAATGTAGGCCATCAGATGAGGGAAACCATTCATGTACAGAATTACGCCTCCTTAAAGCTGTTCTTTTAACTGACTTGTGATTTTAACTAAACATAATTTCCTAATCTGCAGTAAGGGACAATGTTGAATCAATGGTGCAGAAATATTGTGTGCCATTTCTTACGGCATTATGATAAATGCCTGAAGTGTAACCCATTTCAGCAAATTTCCCTCAGACTTATTTCCCAGTCTGCCTATTTTTGGCACCCCCTACAGGTCAAATAAGATGCAGGAAATCAAGGAGTATCAGCCAAGTCTTTACACGTGTTGCTTGTCTTTCAGGTCAGTCCCAGATATTAAATAGAAGGCACATTCAAAAACGTTGTATTTAAACAAATTCAATTTAAAGTATTCCCAATATATCCTTTGTACATTATGCCACTTTCTGAATATTATCCACTGCTATCCTGCTAGTATGCTGCAAAGATGCTACACTGACAGGCAGTTATCATGACACAGGGTATATAAAAAGCACTGTCAATCAGTGATTGTAATGGACGAATTGTAGACACAATATACATGTGGGTTTTCTGGGCAAAGGAGTATTTATTCAGCACAACATACAATGCCGATCAGGACTGGTGCAGAAAGGTTTAGCCTATGTGACCTTGCAGGTGGACAACATATTTGACGATTGACTGTTTAGACCTTGAGAGAATATGTCTCATGTTATTTTTCTCAGTCTACTTACTGGGTAGTTTGGACTAAACACAAATGGTGAAAATCTCTTCTGTCTGATAATGTATCAAATTATTTGTTTTTTTAGAAGACTCTCTTCAGATGATACAGAATTACATTTCATACCGCTAACCCTGTTGGCCCAACCAACTGTATAAAGTCATAATATAACATCACAGAGTCTATGGTTTACGCAGTTATAGCCACATTCTCTAATACAGTGCTATTATACCAATATATAAGGCACAGACTAGACCTTAATATGAATAACCATTAGACTATGTCACCCCCAAAGTGGGAGAATACGTGACATTTTGCCCTCTGACCAACCGACTACATATGAAAATGGATGCATTAAACATGATGCCTCCGGGTGTATTCAGTTTGCTAACCGACGAAACATCAGATGCTCAGGAATATCTCCAGTCCATTGGTTTTGTTCACTAGAGCGTCCTGTCTGTTGGGCATGCCTTGGAATGTTAAATTGTAATTCACCCCTGAGCCGTGGAGGTGCATAAAGTGATTGGTCAACCTGGGCTTATTAAAATGTCTGCCCTGCCTCTCTCGTCTGTGTTCACCTCTGTCATTCCACACATTCATTTCTCTATTCATGAGGGAGCAACAGAGAGTGGGCAGTTTGTCTGATTATTAGGACAGCAGTGTCCTGGCTCTCCGTGGCAGGTTTCTCCCTGCTCCACTCATCCAATGACCTTGCAGAGTTCTCTGATACTATGGAGGTGTAGAGAGGGATATTAGGGTACTCACTTGTGGAGGCACACACACTCTACATACTTTATTAGCAACCACACAATCCAACCATTTCCGCGCATTATTTGAAACGCATCTCCTTCCCTGGTGGATTCCATTAGCAGAGGTTAACTAATGACTGTGGATGTTCATGTCTATTGTATAAGAACACTGTGAAATTCTGGATGTTTTTACCAGTGGGATTTACACCACCATGTCATAAATATCCATTCATAATGACTAAAGTGAGTCAATGTACAGATATGGAACCAGAAACACTGCTGAAATGCCTTTTTTTATGAGGTTGCAATATTCATGATGAAACGGCTGAAGACAGATGCATCATCTAGAAAGACAAAAAACGTCCGCTCAGAAACTTAATGGGCCACATCCTGCCTTCATTGACAAATGGAGCAACAGAATTCTCTCAGCTGTGCATCCTGGATTCTATTTTCTCCTGTGACCCCATCATCCAGGTTTCCATATAAAAATACATCAACCATCATCACCTTTCATAACCCGCCCGCAAATCCGATTACAGCCTTAACACAATATACATAGTGATCGCAGTCCTTTTCCTAGGCCTGGTTTGCAAGGTTTCCTTCAAGATCTAAAACAGTTTGTTTATTTTTGGGAGGGATTCAAAATGCATACCCTGTTACTACACAGCTACTAAAACTTTAAAATCCTGTCTTCCAGGCAGATACACCCACCAACAAGTTACCATGTGGACATTCTTTGAGGTCAGTAAAGCATGTGACTGTAGTCCCTCTTGGAGGTAGATAGACAGGGTGGTTGGCTGTCCAAGGTGCTGAATCTCAACTCATGAATCACATAGTGCGGTTGGCCTTTTTCAGATGCAGTTCTATTTAACCCTTTCCAAGCCAAGTTAACTGAAAACCTGTTTTTAGAACAGGCAGTGGTAGATCTAACAAAGAAGATATGTCTAGGTGTGTTGTATGATGACTTGAAGTCATCTATGTCATTTACCCTGAGGTGATTATTCCACTTAACCCTTCTCAGCAGCTGAACACCTAGCATGAATACACTAAGATGATTTACAAAGAGAAAACCTCTATCAAATCAGAACCTAAATTACTTGGTATTGATGTTTTCTGTTAATCAAAGTGGGCGTAGTCTAGGCCTAATGTATTAATGTAACATTCATGTTGTTTATTTTTCAAATGAATCATTTGAAAATCAGTCCTAAACGTGTAATCCTTTGTTAATGCACGAGGAATGCAACAGCAGATGGAATAATTGGGGCGTTAAACGGGTAAGCCGATTCTCGCGTACTCAGAAAAACAAATGGCTACGTGTGAAGAGTTTCCAATGTCATATTTCCCAAACAAAGCTTGCACAAAACAGAAACACTCCTCATTGGATGGAATAATTTGCATTCTGTCATAATTGCCCAGCTTCCTTGATTATTAAATGATCTCCCTAATTAGTCACTATAATAGGGTTAATCAGACTCTGCTCCTCGCTTATTACTTTCTCCATGAAAAAGAAAAAAAAAAGGATACTTAATTAATAATATCAGTCTTTTCATCACCGAGGGTACCACCCCTCCCTCCGAAATTAATATAATGTTGTAAATGGAATGATGGAGCAGGCTGGACCCAGACAGATGAAAGATTCCTCTCAAATTAATTAAGTCCTAATTATGCAGTGGGAGTCGGGAGCCATTTTCATGAGCCGGGCTGTGGATTAACCCTCCGGATGTTTCGGAGGACCTCTCTACCCCCACCACCTCTACGGCCTCCAGCACCACCCTCCTCGGTACCCCTTCAGTCACCCCGTCATAAAGGCCTGTCACTGTGCCCGGGAGTGTGTGCGTGTGTTCACTCGGATATCACCGCGGTTCTTACCGGTTCAGCTGGGTGGCTGGTCTGTCGGTATTAAGTAGGGTCGCAAATCCTGGAGGACGGTAATGGAATACCAATGTACTGCACGTGTTTCCATCCTACATAATCACCAACAACCTGCATGTATTTGGCTGATGACTAAACGACCCCAATCACTTCCCACTTAAACCCGTGTGATGTTAAGAGTTGTTGTTGAGGGATTGTTGCCCGGTGTTGCGTGCGCTGCATATGAACGCATAATGTGTAGTGCGATTGGACTCCACACACATGAGTTTCCCATCCGATGCTGAGTAGGATTACAAAGGGTATAGTTAAGGGTATAATTAATTTATCAAATCAATATCTTCTAGTTGTCTGTCTTTTCTATGCATGTGGCCATACACAGTATGTTAATGTAAAAGACACCGCACTCCATGATTTGTTTGTAGTAGAGAATCATATATATAAAGGGATTTAAACTAAATGACTAGCTACATAAGCCAGTTACATATACAATACTATTGCATTTTTTCACAGCAATCTGCGAATATAGCATCAAGTTCACTCAAAAGAAGTCCTGAAATGGTTCTTCCTGAGCTCATCAAATTATTTGGTGGGCATGTTTTAAAGACCCCCACAGTAAACCATCCCTAACACTATTTGAGTCAATTCTTTCCCACCTGCAAAGACCGATGGGTTCATTTCAGCAATCTACCTAGCAAAAGCCACATACGGACAGCATATGAAGATGGATAGCCTTTATTTAACTTTTCAGGAGTTTGTTTTTTGCATGCCTAATGATTCATATTTAAATTCCAAAATGATCCAAATACAAAATCATAAAATTAGCGATTATCTATATCATGTTTTTCTAGAAAACCGGTCTCTAAACGTCAGATGCCTCCTTCCGGGGGCAGCCATCCTGACCTGAGCACCATTCCTACCATTATCCTACCATTATCCGCCCAATGACAAAAGCCAATTGTGAAAGGTTTTTTACCAGGAAGATGCACGGTCGCGGACCCTCCCATCCATCTCTGTCTGGGGGGGTGATTAATGGTGACTTAGGATAAGCTATCCCGGTGACTGATGGGGGGGGGACCCCTTTGACGCTCAACACATGGTGAGCAGAGGCAGAGGCACCACGAGGGGTCAGGGGGCAGCTGCTGGGGAACCAGGGGTTGGATGAGACGGGGAGGTTAGAAGATTGAGGGGTTGCCTGGACAAAGCACCCCACCTCCCCCCCTGAGTCTATCTGCCAGCGCATCCATCACCAGCTCTCTTTGTGATTAGCCCGGCGTCCGCTAATCATTTCATCATCAGAGGTATGTAATGGGGAAGACAACAGGCGCAGGCGGACAGTGATGAGTTGCTAGGGGGTGTCAGCCCATTTGGTCAGAAGTGCCCGCAGGCTGCTGCATGCCAGTGAGGCTGAATGACACATATGCCCCTGTGTGCTTTCTGCCTGAGGTATCTAACTGCTGAGAGTCAACGCCTGAGGTATCTAACTGCTAAGAGTCCACGCCTGAGGTATCTAACTACTGAGAGTCAACGCCTGAGGTATCTAACTGCTAAGAGTCAACGCCTGAGGTATCTAACTGCTAAGAGTCAACGCCTGAGGTATCTAACTGCTAAGAGTCAACGCCTGAGGTATCTAACTGCTAAGAGTCAACGCCTGAGGTATCTAACTACTGAGAGTCAACGCCAGAGGTATCTAACTACTGAGAGTCAACGCCTGAGGTATCTAACTGCTAAGAGTCAACGCCTGAGGTATCTAACTGCTAAGAGTCTACACCTGAGGTATCTAACTACTCAGAGTCAACGCCAGAGGTATCTAACTGCTGAGAGTCAACGCCTGAGGTATCTAACTACTGAGAGTCAATGCCAGAGGTATCTAACTACTGAGAGTTAACGCCTGAGGTATCTAACTACTGAGAGTCAGTATCTGAGGTGTCCAACTACTGAGAGTCAATGCTGTGGATACCATGAAAGGTGCATGTATGGCCAGATGCTACAGATGCTATGGCCGATGATCTGTTGGTTTGAACAAGGGTTAATGTTTAGACTGGTCGACAGGCATCTACTGACTTGGGGAATTCTGATATGAATGCTGATGTTGTTCAATTCTTGGTATCACTAATTTAGCTTTGCGATTGTGTTGTGTTTAATTAAATTGCATTAGAATATTCCTGAAAGCCACAACTTTGGATGATTTTATAAAAATGTGTCACTACCACAGTGTCACTACTAGTGTCGTCACCACAGTGTCATCACCACAGTGTCACCACCACAGCGTCCCTTCCACATTGTCAAGTTTTGTTATTTGTCTATAACTGTGTTGTCCTTCAGTATATGTAATTCTATCTAGACATGTGGGGTGTGAAGGCACTGCCAAACCTTTAGAGAGGCCGCATGCCATTCTGGTGCAGGGTGAGGTGAGGGGCTCCGTGGGCAGGATGGTAACCTGATCTGATGTTGACACAGAGTGAACAGGTGTTCTGAGTCTTGATGAACTGCATGCTATGTGCTAGACACAGGTCATCCATTAGAAAACACATTCAGAGCTCTGAAAGACTCCCTTCTGCCCTCCCATACCAGCCTGGTTGCCATGATACCACATTGCTGTAATTGAGGACGGCCAGGGCTGAAAAAGGAAAGCAATGTTCAATGTTTATTTACCTCATGTTCACAGTGGAGATTTCCCTGAAACATGAATGAGGAGACAGACAGAAATCCGGTAAACTCCAAAACTTTGACAAAACATGATTGGCTCTTTGTTCCAGCATTTAATGATTTGATTTAGGCAATTTGTATTTTGATTTGTATGGTCAGCTTTAATTTAGATTGTAGAACCATTTACAAATTGCAGCACATTTTGTATGTAGTCCCCATCATTTAGGGTGCCAAAATGATTTGGGACAGTTGGCTTTGCTGCTGTCTTGTATAAGGCAGGTCTGTTGTTTGCATCGTTAGTGTATCCACAAGAGAAATCTCATTCTGAATTCTAAGCTCCGCCTCAGGAGGTGGCGGCAGCGGCTGGTTGGACCAGGAACCCTTCGTCAACCCACTCTGGAGGCGTCGGTGGCAGTGGCTCGTCATCCCGCCCCTCTGGGGATGCTGGTGAAGGCACCAGACGAGACGCCTGGCTGGATGTCGCCTCCTGGCTGGATGTCACCTCCTGGCTGGGGGGCCTCAGGTCCAGCCAAGCCCCCTCCCACCTCGCCCAAGCCTTCAGGTGCTTGTCGCTGAAAAACCCTCGTGGAGTGGAAACGCCTCGCCTACCTCCTCCTCTGCCGTACCCAGGTCCTCCTGCCCCCAAGGCTCCAGAGGCTCCTTGTTGCGCCACAGCGACTGTGACAAAAGCTCCCTGGGTCCCTCACGGGACCCCATAGCCCCCTCAAAGCGGGTTGCTGGCATGGTCACGGTCGTTGTTGCCGGGGTTGTCACTGGTCTGGGGCTCCAATGGGTGACGGTCGGGGTTGTCACTGGTCTGGGGCTCCAATGGGTGACGGTCGGGGTTGTCACTGGTCTGGGGTTCCAATGGGTGACGGTCGGGGTTGTCACTGGTCTGGGGCTCCAATGGGTGACGGTCTGGGTTGTCACTGGTCTGGGGCTCCAATGGGTGACGGTCGGGGTTGTCACTGGTCTGGCCACAGGGCTCCAATGGGTGACGGTCAGGGTCCTTATACTTGGGGTTAGAATCAGGCCATCTGAAGAGTTCCCCTACTTTCCTTTCCTGCTGTGTCCTATGTCTTTGGTCAGTTGTTCGGCCACAGTTGTAGGAAGAACGACAATAAGGAGCAATACACCTAGCAGACAAAACTGACCGAAGAAATATAAAAACTACAATAGAACATAGAAATGGAACGACCGTTACAAAAAGAGCCTGTAGAGTACTGGGGAAAAGTCTAACAGTGACTAGAGTGATAGCGGAAAATGCGCTGGATTTTGGAACCAACACAACTTTGAAAAGGTGGAGGGGGTGTTTTGGGAATCCCAGCACAGTCAAACAAACACTGCATTTACATGTACGGCTGTTTCTGGAACTTGTTTTTTGGGACAAACACTCTCCTCTACTCATTCATCGTACTGACAGTAGGATTCAGATACAGGCAGGTGAAGTGGAGACATGGAGGTGAAAAGTGGAGGTTACTGAACACTAAAGCATTATTGTAAATTCTGAACGGTTCATCCAAATCTTAATTCACTTATTTTGTGATTGTAAAGGGCTATTCCTTGCTTACCTTCTGCTCAAAAGGAATACAAGAGGAATCGGTTTTCATCATCCAATGATATTGACATACATCTAAACCATATTTAGTCTTAATGGTATAAATAGTCAATGGGATGGACCCTAACAATTGTCAGCTTCGAACTGACTTCCTGTCCTTCCATTAACCCCTAAACAGCCCCATATGCCAAATAAAGGTTAACAGTCAGAGCCAAGACATCGACTGCGTCCTGATTGGTCGACGGGGATGAGATATACTCACCTGTTATCCACACATCAGTGCATGGTAAACACTCACAGTCTGAATGCAGGAGAACCCATCTGCTGCTTCTGCATTAAAAGCACCTCTTTAACAATAGCTTCTGGGAAGGGAAAAGGGCAGATGGAGCCACAGCAGCCAATAAAAACAGGCTATGCATGACATTTGGCTCCTAATACAGAGCTTATGCTTCATACAGGTGGCTCGCTGTACACTATTCCCTACTAATAAAAGACAGGCAATTTCAGTTAGTGCAGGTTGCTTTGTGTAAAACAGTGCTCAAGTCACTGATATCATATTTTTCTTTCTGGGGATTGCAGAAGATTATACAATGAAAGTCAGTGAAGGGGATGATTCTCACATTGCATCCAAATAAACTTTGTTTATATGCAAACTAAACAGGTGAAGTGGTAGACAATAAAATGTGTTACAAGAAGGAGAATGTCAGCCTTTATTTAGAGGATGAGGTGACATGCATTTAACCTGGTGTATGCTGAAATCATGGCCGGTCGAGACAGAACCACATCTGAACAAAACATATGATGGGTTCAGATTTGGATGCCAATTCAAACCTGAAAACTATAATTTTCATGGTCAGGTCATATGACATCTGAATTGTTCTGGTTTCCAAGACACAGATAGCAAATCTAATCCGGGGCAATGGAAACAAAATATTCTGTTTTTTTTTTTTTTTTTTTTATCAAGCAGGTCCAGCGAAACAACGTTATACACACCTTGAAGAAAGGGGTGCCATTTGGAGCACAGCCAGGTTCAGTGTGTGTTGTTCCTTGGCTCCTGCGGGACTTAGACTACAGACTGTTTGCTGTCAGATTTGGGCTGGTTGTCAATTGCAAACTTAGTGTCTTGTAGAGATGTCAATTGAACTGAAAAATGTGTCCTTCAATGGACAACAACGATGACTTTAGCATTTGTTCATACGAGGGATACAGTCTGTTCACCCTAGGGTTCTGATGTACATTCTGTACGTACTGTGATGGGAGAGAGGGTTGGGCCGGTTGGGTCTAAAGGACTGCCACACAGAGCTCTCTACAGCTGCTTCCACTAATGACGATAATTACCACAGTAATGACATTACCCGATCTGAGGGAATGGACGGGAAAACAAGTGGTAGAGTGTGTGTGTGAGACACGTTTTTTCCTGTTTGAATTACAGTAAATCGACCCTGTGTGTATCTATCAATCTCCTTTGCTCTTAATTTTTTTCATATTCTCTTCTTTCTCTTGCTCTTGTTCTGTCACTCTCTCCCCGAGTCTCAATCTGTCTTTGTTAGCTCGCAATAATTGTATTTGAACCTCATATCCGCTATATCAGATCTTAGTTTGTACAAGGTAATTAGCAGAGGAAGGGAAGCCTCCACACCATGAGGAAATGTGTTGTGACATCATCTATCTGCATGCAAAATTAAAGGAACTTTATCTATCCAGCTATTTCCTTCAGAGATGAGAGAAAGGTCAGAGAATTGGGATAATGGGAAAGCTGTGACTTGAAATGGAAGTCGGAATCAGGGAAAATATAGAAGAAATGACGGGAGATAGAGTGAGTTTAAATTGGTGGACTACTGTATGTCTTACCTGTGGCGTCTAATCTCTAATCAGAAGTTACCAACACAGACTGCTATGAGAGGTTCTCAGTGCTAATGCAGGCTGTCATTCAGATGGAGCCTCTGTTTCCAGCAGGGACCAATGGATGAGCTGAGGAAAAGACTAACAAGCCCTCAGGCAGAGCGAGGCACTGACAGAATACAGAATACAAACAGACAGAAATCACACCAGATCTAAATCTGTGACTTAAAACTTTAGAAAGGAACCAGTGGTTGGTTTTGGACTATGCAAATACGTACACGTTCCCAACGAGCATGTATTACATGGGCTTTGCACCCCCTGATGCTGTGATTCGAAAAGCAATATGCAGAGCGTAAACAAAGTCAGGCTGCAGTTAATAAAATATAAAAAGTCAATATGCTTTATTTTATTTTTACAATACTTTTTGCTATGGCACACTGTGCCAGTAGTATATACATACAACATAAACGTGAAGACTATTGCGTTGCTATGCAATTAGTTACATTATGAAACAACTGAAGGTTGTTACATAAAACCATCTTGATCCAGAACAGATACTTTCTGCTCTCACCTTGCTTTTGTCAGTTCTCTTTGAATTAAAGTCTGTTGTTACTATCTGGGCTCTGACTCACCCTGACGTAGCACTGTGAGGCGGGAAGATGTCACACCCAGTGCATTGTGGGACATACAGTAGTAGATTCCTGCATCCGAGAGGTGGAGATTCTGTTTCTGCAGCCAGGTAGAGACTGTATACCTCTGTGGGGACCACCTCAAGTCTGGTAAGAGAGGAGGGAGGGTTGAAGTCTGGGTATGTGGGACCAGACACAGGCCACATAAATACCACTGCACTCAGGGCCGTGCACTTCCCCTCCCCTGTAGCTCCGCCGTCCTTTTCCAGGTTCTCTGGTGGCAGACCAACCCCTGTCCACTGCGCGGTTGCTGTCCCTCCACATTGACACACTGCTGACAGCAGCCACAGCTCTCCTGCACTAGCCCCGCTGGGCCGTTAGAGGGCGCCAAAGTGCAGCGCACTGTCTCGCGCTCACCACACCCCTCCTTTCCAGAGACGCGGACAAGGACCCTTTTAAAAACGTAAAACCATTCAGAACAGTGAGATGTTGTTCGTCTTAAATTGTGACATTCCAACTTAATCCATAACGTATATTCAGTGTTGTATTGACTCAAATGCTACTTCTTTGTGCTTTCAAGCACAGGCTACAAAAATATGTAATATGGGTGCAACTCGTGTAAATAAATAACTACAGTAATGAGGATCAAGAGGGAAACAAGTCTTTTGTGTTTGAATCCCCAATAGGTTTTATCTTTTAGTTGGATTGTGCATTTTTAGACATATGTTTTTTATTATTTAAAAAAAAAAATGTAGGCAGTACAAAGAGACATTGTTCTGCGTTTGGGGTTTCAGTCGAAAAAAGAACATGAAGTACAACCAGTGGGAGACCAACATCTGTAGAAAGTGTGTGTGTGTGTTTGTGGGTGGGTGCAAATGCAATCTTACACATAACTGTAATACACATGTAAGAGAAACCACCCAATACATTTTAAGAAAGAAAAAAACAGACAGAGAATAATATCTTCCCGTGTACTACAGTTAAGCAATATTGCACAAGGGGAATAATATATGACCAGTATACCAAGGGTTAATGTTGTTTCTTGACACAGAGTTCCTTGATACAGCACTTAGCGGTGGTATATTAGCAATGAATGCTTATTGGCTGATATCCCATTAAACCTAAGATGCCAACCCAAGTTTATAAATGGTGAGCATCTATAAGGCTGTACTTTCCAGGAGTTCTATAACACAACAATAATGTTCAGTACTTTTTCCTTCGTTATTCAAATTAATATGTTTTTCCAAATTAAAAGGACATTGGGATCAAAAGTTAAAATGGAAAAACCGGGCAGAGAGGAAACATCAACACATAAACCAAAGGAATATGAGAAATAATCCACACACACCCCAGTAACTAACATCCACTAATCCCTTTATCCCCATATAAGCACCCCTTGTCTCTTCAGCAATTTTTTTTAAAAATTAAATGTTGAGAAAACAGGTTGTTGAAACCGAATTCGTTTTAACTGACACTTTATTTTAGAAGAAATTAAGAAAACGATAATGTGTATATAGGGATGTCAATCTTGCAAGAGGCAACGGGCCAGTGACCCACAATCCATTTACAGTCTTAATGGTCAAAGGAATATCTTTCATAGAGTGAATTCTGACGTGAGAAAATGTGTGGCGTCCTGGTTTGTAGTTGGACGTCTTCCACGTATCAATAAAATGAAGTTAGCTAAAGTGTTTCACAGATTCTCCAACAGATCCGGGTGACGCTACAAAAATAAAGGTCTTCTTATAAATACAAAATAGACGGCATTGTTTTAAGTATGAATAGCATATCTGGTAACATACCTATGACAAAGAGAGCAAACTGTATTAAAAATATTCCCTAAAATTGGACTTTAAGTAAAAAAGTTTACATATTGATTTTTGTATTGTTTACTTGAAACATGGCTTTTGATTTGAAAAATAAAACGCCAATACCCTGGTATTTGATTGTTCTGACGTTACGTAGCTCCACGTCGCTCTCTAATCAGGAAGAAGAAACATGTCCAAGCTGGACAAGGAAGACGTTCCTTATTTCAGCTGATACCGTCGTTTTGTCTGGACCAGCGCACTTTTTACTGCATTGTTTGGACCGTCCCGCGAAGACAATTCCAATTCCTTGGTGCTTAGAACGGTACGTATGCGTTTTCATTCATGTTTAGGATTTTTTTTGGGTGATGACAGTGATTAACAAGTCTTCATGAACTAAGCATATAAATTCGGTTCTTTGCACTGTATAATATACGGACTTCAGGCTTTGGTGTCAGGTGATGACTTAAAGACGGAATCCGGCATAAACATTTATTGACACTCTAGTACTGATAGGCTGTTTTATACGTCGATTTTGTATGATTGGTTGATGACGTGGGTAATGTTGGGCACGCATTGAGTATTTGAACGACATACTACTTGCCACTTATTTTTCACACATAATTAAACAGACCATTATTACATAGGTGGCTGTCTAAGAAATAAGGCAGACATTGGTTTTTAGAAATCTATTAAGGTTGAACTGAGGCAGAGCAGAAGATCTGTAGTCAGTTGCTGTGTTCATTAATGGGATCCCCTGGTGTATTGCTGGCATGTTATATCTTGGTAAAGTAGGCGGTCAGGATGGCACAGAAGGTCCTAGTTACTGGGGGAGGAGGCTACATCGGCAGCCACTGTGTGGTGGAACTCATTGAGGCAGGTTTCTGCCCTGTGGTAATAGATAACTTCAGTAATGCTGTCCGAGGTAAGTGTCCTCAGTTTCTGTCATTCTGAGAGTGAAAGTGATATTAAAATGTCATCCCTTTGGACAGTTTTTGTTAGTTTTGGTTATGTTGATAACGTGTACAGTATCAATGTTGGTTCTTGATTTAAGTCTAACCCTTTCACATCTTGTTCCGTGGAGGAGAAGGGGATATCCCTGAGAGTCTACGGAGGCTAGAGAAGATTCTAGACACCCGTATTGAGTTCCATGAACTGGACATGCTGGACCGCCCAGGCCTGGAGAAGCTCTTCAAACAGGTTAGAATGGGCCCCTGAACAGGGTTCATGTCCAGAGGTTTTAACTAGCGCCCAGAGGTCGTCCTTTTCCCTGTTGGCACTCCTTCTAGTACACGACAAACTGACCACAATCACAGATGCGTGCTTCAGTTGAATGCCGAAAGCCCTCGCCGTCAGCACACATTTAACACAGTGCTTATATTTCTCATGGTTATTACTTAATTGAAAAAGTGAATTCTCGTCCACTTTTCTTTTAATTATTCTTTTAATTATGACTTAAATAGTCAGTAAAATTCCACTCCTTTGATATCTTTGTAAGACACCTTAATGCTCATGGACACATTTTTACCAACTTCCTATGTCCATGCAGTTGATAAGCAATTATGCCAAGCATCAACTACTTGTCAGACTTGAAATCCAATTGCAGTCCAAAAATATTTGAACTGGTTATTGCAGTTTCAGTCTGTTGCTACTTGCATCTGTGTACCATTTCTGCTACACCCCACGCTAACACAAACTGTTATCCTTTTCATAACCTTAAATGAATTGTCCTAACTGGCCACAGTAATCCTCCTGACCAGCCCAATCAGTTAATGCAGCAATGAAGCAGGAAGCTGTAACACAAGTGTCTTTTGATCCGCCCACTGCTGATCTTGCTCCTCCCACTACCCCTATTCATTGCTTCTGTATGCAGAGTGGGGAGGGGCCTACCACTTCTAAACACTTCAAAGAATATTGAGATTTACTAGTTCCTTGTAAATTACGGTTGGATTAAACCCAGCAGCGTTTGCAAACATAATGGGGTCTATTGGTGTGTTCATGACATCGACCACCTCGTGGGTCTTCACATGCCTGTCTGTTTGTCCTTGTCTAAACAGCATTCATTCAGTGCGGTAATGCACTTTGCTGGTCTGAAGGCAGTGGGTGAGTCAGTTGAGCAGCCATTGAGGTATTATCGAGTCAACCTCACTGCCACCATGAATTTACTGGAGGTAAGTGAGAACTCCTTTTAACTCACGTTGTCCTGCAATTGTTTGAAGTGGCTTTACCGTTTTGCTGCTTGTCTAAAATCCACAAGTGCACTGCAAACTCCAGGGTTTGAGTGGATTCATTTCATTTCTCCATGCAGAGTGTTTGCTTTGTACCTGTTTAATCAGTTACTAGTACGTGTGAGTTGCATGCAATAACCTCAACCCGTTGCATCATGTTAGCCTGTATGCCTTGTCGTGTGTTTCGCTTAAAGATCGCTGTCTCCATGGCGCGCGTGTGTGTGTGTGCGCGTCCGTCTCTGTGTGCGCGTCCGTCTCTGTGTGTGTGTGTGTGTGTGTGCGCGCGCGTGCATCTGCATGTCTCACAGGTGATGCAGACTCATGGCGTTCACAATCTGGTGTTCAGCAGCTCCGCCACGGTGTACGGAGACCCACAGCGGCTGCCTATTGACGAACAGCACCCCGTGGGCGGGTGCACCAACCCCTACGGCAAGACCAAGTTCTTCATAGAGGAGATGATCATGGACCAGTGCAAGGCCGAGAAGGTACCCACCCACAGTGCTGTCCACCCCAGGCTCACACCCTGACGAGCTGCCGCACGCATCCCAGACAGGACCATCCATCTTGGTTGTTCAGAGCTGAAATCCAGCTTCATTTGGTCAGACCCTTGGTCAGGTTCTGGGGTGAGGATGGTAGAGGTTCCAGTCAAAGCGTGGTGGCGTGTGGCAGGGCACCGGCATTTCGTTGGACTGACTAATGCCATGTGGGCTGGTAATGAGGCCTGTGATGCTCCGTTCTCCCAGGACTGGAATGCGGTGCTGCTGCGGTACTTCAACCCCATTGGGGCTCACTCCTCTGGGCTCATCGGAGAAGACCCCCAGGGCATCCCTAACAACCTGCTGCCCTATGTTGCCCAGGTAACCACAAAAACAGATTTTCTTTCGCAATGTGATGTACTTTCCTAGTATTTAATTGTACTTTTTAAGCATGAATTCGGTTTGTGGTCCCTTTTAGTAGCCATGTGTCTGTCTTCTTTGACCCAGGTTGCCGTTGGGAGAAGAAAACACCTCAACGTGTTTGGGAATGACTACAACACTATTGACGGAACAGGCAATGATTACTGATTAAAAAACAGCACTGAAGAGGAGGCTGTCCGTCATAACCTTGTATGAGGATCTCTTGTTTTACTGAAATGCACCGGGTTTTAAATTATCCTTCCCTTTTTATCTTTAGGGGTGCGAGATTACATCCATGTTGTGGATTTGGCCAAAGGACACATAGCTGCACTCAAAAAACTGAAGGAGAATTGTGGATGCAAGGTAGAAATGTACCGGTTGACTAACTTGACCGCGCTGTTAGCACTGTAATATGTCCAGTAATTCCACATGTATTTATTGTCTCATACATTCATAAATAGTAAAGTGATATTTTCTCTTTTTCTCCCCTTTCTTTGTTTTTCTCTCTAGGTGTATAACTTAGGAACAGGAACTGGGTATTCTGTGCTCCAGATGGTTAAGGCTATGGAGAAGGCCTCAGGAAAGGAGGTTAATGACTATTATTAATTTATTATTGATTTTCTGACTTATAATGCTTTTGGACAAATGGGGGAATTGATGAAAACTTGACTGTGTGAATAGGCAGCTTGCATGTTTATTTTGAAAAAAGGCACAGCAAATTATTCCAAAATATGGTCCACAATGAAAGTTTGCCATTACCTTTTCTTTTCAAAACAATCATGGACAAATTCTATGTATAGGCGGTTATTGTCAGGCAGATTAAATGTGGTTTATGACACTGTTTTATGCCCTCCAAAATGTTTTATGTATGCTGATTTTCCTTTTTATAAATATTCCTTTAAAGAATTACAGATGCAAATATTTAGAACAAGGCCCCTTCCAACAGTATTCCTATCTCTTAATTACACTAGTATCCTTCTTTAGATCTGCTGGTGTAAAAGCACCTACTTAAGCAAATATCTGCTTGACGGCTAATTTCAGATGACCGTTTCCATGTTAATTGTCTTTGTCACAGATCTTGTACCAGATTGCCCCCCGGCGAGGAGGAGATGTAGCCTCCTGCTATGCTGACCCCTGTCTGGCAGAGAAGGAGCTGGCCTGGAAAGCTGACTTTGACTTGGAGAGAATGTGTAAGTAAACTTATTGAGCTACCTAATACTTACCATAACTGCCATTTATCAACACACTATGGCAGCGCCAAGTCTTTGTATTTTTTTATAATGGTTCTTTCTCCAAAGGTATGGACCTGTGGCGTTGGCAATCTAAAAACCCCACTGGCTTTACCAATAACGATACATCATCATGAGACTCATCTTTCACTTCCCCATAATTTACTGGGCCAAAACCAGTCATGAAGTTCTATATTTTTGATCACATTCCAACACCTCAAGACAAAATGAATGAAATAAAAATGTATTCTAGAATGATTTAATATAAGGTTTTCACTTTCACTAAGGCTATTTTATAATTGTTGTTAAGAAATGAACCATGTCTTCTGTTTGTCTTGTCATCTACATGTGCCATCATTGACATTTAGATTTTACAATATAATAGTTGAAGCTATAGCCATACAAATTTGGAAATAAAATACTTTTCTAAGCAAATAAATTGTCTGGAGTTTGTTGACTTCAAAAAAAATTCACCCTGAAATGAGCAAGCTATTAAACTTTTCTGGGAGGGGGGGCAGAAATCATCACTGCACAGGACACGTTTACATCCTCCTTTGCAATGTGTTCTTTCATTGAAACTGGCATAATTAACCACATAATAATCATGTTGTGGAAAAAAGGCACTAAGCAAGATGAGATCTATGTGGACCAGCCCATCTGTTATTTGCACAAAATGCCAGATGGCCAATCCCCTCTGTTTTTAGTTGCCCATATATCCCTAGAACAACAATATAGCAAAATGTGAGATAGCTATGAATTTTGAACAGCCTATTAATATTTTTTTTAATAGAAATTCAGATATGTATCTGAGAATACAATTTCAACACTAGGCAATTTTAAGCCCGAAAAGGCGAATGTAGTCTCTAAAAGGGGACACTTGTACTTTAAGTGGCTCCTTGGCCCTCGGGCGCTCAGTTAAACACCCACGTCAGCATTGCCGTTTTTTCTCGGTCTAGAAACGGGTTTCGGTCTTTAGGGCTGAGCAGGAAGTGTAGCGAATGTGTACCCCAAACCAGAAACAGAACAAGTGAAGTTGACAATAAAAGACAGAAAATGGCCATGGTTACAGAGATGGTTGCGAGTCGACCATATCCGGCTCCGGGCGAACCAGGTCAGCTGTGAGTATCGATACCTTTTTCGTTGGTAGCGCATTGGCAGACGCATGGGGCGCGGGTAAGCAGGCGACAGGGCGTAAGCGGGTCCTGTAGAAATTGTACGCCTAAGGAAAGGCGCTGGGTTCCGCAGCACGGAAATTCCCTCCTCGCTGCGCAGCCTACTGAGGGGTGGTCAATGGATCCAAAACCGGGTGTAAGGGTAATGCGGTCTTTTGCCACAGAGGATAGAACTTTATGAATTCGTATTTGTGTTTGATCGATGGAACCCTGCCTTATTTCCTACCTATTTTACTGTATCCCTATTTTACAGTATATCTATTGTGCGGGAGCTATACGCCAAGTGGGCGTCTCTCCAGGAGGCTGGGCTCGCACGGTCTCAGAATGCCCGATTTTCTTTCGACGCCTGTTCCTGAATTAGCTTACAGTGCATTTTTTGAAGGACCTGCTGATGATTATTAGCGATTAAAATACTATCACATTGGTGAAAAATATTAGCTATTACCCGTTTGTTTTATATGCTCTCTATTACAAACGGGCGTTAACTGGGCGTAGTGGTGAAGCTCGTTGTTCCATTGCTCCTTAAATTCGAAATGCTGATATTTTGGGGGAAATTCTCAGCTAATTTAATGATTATATTACATGGCGACACAATAGGATTAGATGGGCGTTTTATACAACCAAGACTTACACAAATAAGTACAGTATTCCCTTTCTCAGTGAGTGACATATACCAAATGTATTAACACATATTTTATAGTTGTCATTTAAAATTAGCTAAATATATTTCTGGTGAACGCTCCATTCTCCTCTGGGGTGATTACAGGGTTTCGTTACCCGGAGCTGTCAATGAAACGGGTGTAACCTCTCGCTTAAGGAAAACTTTGATTGACGGCTCAGGCAACCATTCGCCCACCACGGTTGCAGGATGCAGACTAGCAGGCAGACTGTGAATCGCAGATTTTGCAATGAATAATTCAAAGTTTATTTTTATAAAAATCATGAAATAAACGTCTATTTAGTTTGATGTCTCTCTTTTTCTTTCGGAAAATACGTTATTAATAATAATAGAATATTATCTATAGGATCCATGCAGTACAATAAAAGTTCTAGCCGCTTTCACCAACCCCCTCCACATCAGGACCCAATCAAAAAAATTGCATAGAAATAATCAGTAAAGCAAGCAAAAATAAATACATTATTAATAAAAAAAATACGTTAAAGTAAAAGCAATAAATCACCCAGTGTGTCAGCTGCCGGGGGGGCCATCAATCTCAGTGTGCTTTAGGGTTTAATATGTTTTATCAAACAATTTGGATAAAGGTTTTAGTCTACGTCCTTTAGACGTTGATGTGATTTTCGTTCTACATTACATCTCCCAGTCTCTCTGCGCTGTGTGTTGCAGACCGGTCCAGCGGTGGTACCAGACGGACATCACGGCGGACCACCAGGGCTACCTGCTGAAGCAGCTGGACGACCAGAGGCGCCAGGAGCTGTTCTGTGACTGCAACGTTCTGGTGGAGGGACAGCTGTTCAAAGCCCACCGCAACGTCCTCTTCGGCAGCAGCGGCTACTTTCGCATGCTGCTCACCCACGGGGCGGATGACAACACCGAGCCCGTCAACGCCTCCTTTGAGGTCTTCAGCCCCGACACGTTCACCGTCATCCTGGACTTCATCTACTCGGGACAGCTGGACCTCTCCAGTCGCAACGTGATCGAGGTGATGTCGGCCGCCAGCTACCTGCAGATGAACAACGTCATCAGCTACTGCAAAGACTTCATCAAGTCCTCCCTGGAGATCAGCAGCAAGGAGGATGATGTCCGCTACCTCAGCCTGTCGGAGAACAGCTACACCCAAGAAGTGGCGGATGACGAGGCGGACCCTCGAACCGCCGGCTCCGTCAGCCCCCCATCAGCCCTCTGGACCCACGACAGCTCCAGGCCCCAGTCCTCCAGGTACCTGGCGAAGGATTCGGACCTGAAAGCGGCGGTCCTGAAGCAGGAGCTCAGCTCCCCTCAGTCTAGCCAGCAACACAGCCCCGAGGTGGAGGTGCTGGCGGATGTAAGACATGTCCAGTTTGCCCAGCCTCACACCGAGCGGAGACGCAGAGGGGCCTCCAAGAGGAAAGGCTACTGCACGCGCTCCTCAACCAATGAGGCCCTGGCCATTCAGGAGGCCCGGTCACAAACAGCCCAGAAGGCAAACGAACTATACGCCACCCTACCTACCATTGTGGGTGTGGTGGGACTCTTCAACAAAGGTGACTGGGAGAAAGGGAGTGGGGCAGTACTCTTAGTGACCCTTTTTAACGAATAGGGCAAAACGCCGGCACTAATACATGGTCCCCTAATGTTCCCTCAGACCCTAACCCCTCCATGCGCTTCAAGTGCCCGTTCTGCACGCACACGGTCAAGAGGAAAGCGGACCTGAAGAGGCACCTGCGCTGTCATACAGGCGAGCGGCCGTACCCGTGCCAGGCCTGCAACAAGCGCTTCACCCGCCTGGAGCACCTACGCAGCCACTTTGAGACGGTGAGTCACGCCAGGCTTAGACACGTTGGACATTCCGTCAGGGGACTCCAGGAGTCACGCAGCTGTGCAAAGCATTACGTCAGGGTGCCACCCCAGGGTTAATTCCATGGCCACACCATACCAACCGTGGGAGAGAGGGAGGCGCATACTGTCTGTGCCCCCCTCTGGGTCGGAGGGAGGGAGGTTTGGGGAACGGTTGCTTTGTTACATTGCACTCAAGCAACTTCTTGTAGCTGGTAGAGCGATTTATTGTGGGCATTGGCTGAAGTAGCGTACCCCTCCAAGCACTTTGGTCTCTGGTTTATCATCGTTTCAAAGGACTTTCTTTGTCCCGATCTTTGGTTCATTAAGATTTGTTTCACTGAGACAAAGCTAACGTTACGAATTGAATGTTAATTTGGGATAAAGTATTGGACATTGAATTAAGTGCTATAAAACAAATCTCAATTTCCTTTGTAATAATCTACAGATCCACCAGGCCAGGAAGTTGGTGTGCAGGAAATGTAAGCGTCAGGTGACAGAGCTGAGTGGGCAGGTGGTGTGTGATGGCTCGCGGAGCTACAGAATGTGTGCAGAGTGCATCCAAGAGACTGGCTGTGAAAACCTGCCTATGGATTGTCTGGAGGAGGCCAGTGAGGAACCTGCCCTTCTGCTGGGCGTGGATGGGGAGGAAGAGGACGGACATGCACAGCGAAGGTGGCTAGTAACCGACGACGATGACCTAGCAGAAGACTCGGGGGCGGACCTCATAATCCAGGAAGTGGACGACAGTGATGAGTAACTTTAGCAAAAATTATGTTGGTCAAGAAGTTCGGGAATATTTTTTTTATGATGATCAATTGTAAATATTTACATTTCTAATATAGTATACTGCTATCAAGGTTGTATTTTCAGTTTAATATAAAGCACTGTTTGTTATTGAATGTACAGTAAATTGGCTGTATAATATTACCATTTTGTTTGAGTTTTTATTTCTTTGAAACGAAAATATCTACATTTTTCCAGCCAATTGTGCATCACACCTTTGACGTTAATGTTTATAGGCATGTTTATGTATATATTTGCCAACCTCTTTCATGTAGGTTCTTCTGTATTGGGAGTTTGTTATAATGACCTGTCCTACGTGTACTTCCTTACATAAATATTTGTACAGTGAAGCTAAAACACTTAATTGGGTGTGGGGATATATGTCCAATGACATACTGGTGAATTATTGCTTTAATTAAATTTACCAATCCAAGTAGGAGAGTAAAAATAAATATTTTATCTAAGCAATTTATAGAAAGTTACTGATGCACAATAATTTCTTTCAATTGGGCTAACAGGTCTGAAACAGGAAGCAATATGGTTCCCAATAACAGCCATTTGACTAAATGCAATTAAACTTCTGTGAAATTCTTTGAATATGTTGGCCGCATTAATATAGACACCAATAAAAAGCGTTTGTACTGTTGACTTCTGTGATGTCGCATCATATAAAACATTGAATGTCAAATCCAAAATCCTGGAGTAAATCATTTACATTTTATGACACTGCAAATAAATATGTATTTTTTAGGTTGTACAGCTTTGCACATCGTTTCTATAGTTGTACACCACGCAGATTTTCTGTTTGATTAAACATCAAGTCAAAATAAAAACACTGGAGTCACGTTAGTATTTCTACTATGCTTTGCTTTCACTTGCTTCCTTTAACGTTTAGTGCAAACGAAAGCTATATATGGACAGGTCTATAGGTGGCGGTAATGCACTCTTTACCAAGAAGCTGTGAGTAGAGCACTCGTTTCCAACCTTTTCCCGTTTTTGTGCCACCCGTGATTTTGGCCTGACTTGAGCCCATAAAAGTATCCCGTCCCTATGCCTTTGACCTGCCTTTGGTCTCATAAGTCTTTCGTGTATTCCCTGTAAATCGGCCAAGACTATGGCCAAGTACCCGGAAGCGTATTTTATACCCCTAATAGGGAGCTGTCCCCCTAGTGGAGAACCAGCACAATAGGAATTGACTACACTGCTGTACGAACATGGCGGCTGTCATTCGATTTGTAAACAGAAGCACACTTAGTTGTAGAATGGGTCATCAGTGTTTGTCCTCTAGTTGTTCAGCAGCAGTGCCGAAATCAGTAAGCCAATTATTTTTTTTCATTATTGTCTCCCCAATTTACCGGATAGAGTTTTTTTAGTGTGTTTTTAGCCTCACTTGGCTAGCTGATAAGCAGTTGTTAACCAGTCTGTTTTACTAGCTAACGCGTTTAATTAGCTATCTTGGTTTCTTGCTAAATTCACGACTGCGTAAAAAAATGTGTGTGAAATTTTGTACGAAGAGGAATGTCATAGTCGTAATGGTGTATTATTTGCATTCTGAACGTGTTTCCTTTGTGTGTGAATATGCACCGTCTCACAACTCCGGCAGGTTCAGGTTGGTTCATCTGCAAGGAAAGTTCTCCCAGAAAGAGTAAAAATAGTCGAAGTGGGACCTAGGGATGGCCTGCAAAATGAGAAGGTATTATTTAATGGAGCAGAAATAAGATTTGTTGGGTTAGCATAACATAGTCCTGGATTGAGATGCTGGGTGTGTGTTAAACAAACCAATGGTTTGGGGTGGGGTGGGTGTATATGTATTATCAAACTAATAAGAACCAACGAATTTTTGAAAGTGTGTTGCAGAACATGTATTAATACATGTCTATTGGTGTCCCTACTAGACAGTTGTCCCTGCAGAAGTCAAAATTCATTTGATTGACATGCTCTCAGAAGCAGGTCTTCCTGTCATCGAAGCCACAAGCTTTGTCTCTCCAAAATGGGTTCCTCAGGTGAGATTACCAGAGTTATTGTCAACCACAGTTTGACCCCTTAGACCAGGGGTGGGCAAATATTTTGGCTCGGGGGCCACATCAGGATTTTGAAATGAAATGGAGGGCCACATTTCTTTTTTGTAATTTGTTAATCATAATTGATTTGGAGGCCAGAAAAGGGCAAAAGTTAAAACATACATTACATATGTACAGTAGATCCCATATAAGGTGTAAATAGTTAAAATTCTGACTCAGATGTATAAGAATGGGCTGGTGAGTTGGTTTTTTAATTCCCCCCAAAATAATGTTATTACATTCCGTGGGCCGGACGGGACAGCCTCGTGGGCCGCATTTGGCCCTCGGGCCGTAGTTTGCCCACCCCTGCCTTAGACTATACATATTGTAGATTATCACAAAATACTATTAAGTAGAGTTAATGACCTATGATCCCCTTGCCCGACAGGGAAACCTGGTCTGCTTTTTTATATGTTTATTATATGGTTTTCATTCAGTTGTGGGGACGAAGTTGCAAGTTGTGTGTGTTTTTTGTCCTTTCACTCCTGATCGAAAGATGGCCGACCAGGTGGAGGTGATGAAGGGGATCCGTAGAAGGCCTGGCGTGGCCTACCCTGTACTGACCCCTAACCTCAAAGGTTTCCTGGCAGCTGTATGTATCTCTGATTGGCTTTGTCTACATGTTACTGTACTTGCTGTGTCCCTGGGAAACATCAGTAATACAGAGATGTTTGACTAAGCAATGTGAATTCTTTCCAACCTTATTATTAAACCATCACGCTATGCTACCTTCTCAAATAACATCATTCTGAACATATTTTGGCTGATTCTTTTCCCAGGTGAAAGCAGGAGCAACAGAGGTGGCCATATTCGGTGCAGCCTCTGAACTGTTCAGTAAGAAGAATATCAACTGCTCAGTGGAAGAAAGCCTGCAGCGATTCGAAGAGGTCACCAACGCAGCTAAAGAGGCGGGCGTGCCAGTCAGAGGGTAGGCCGAACAGACATAGTGGTGTGATAATCCCCATGATGTGTGTTTAGTCTAGGGGCAACATGTTATATTTAGTTCTCTCCACATTTCACCAATAATCAATCCCATGACAAACGTTTGAATTGCTTTAATTAACCTGAATGTCTGTGAGAAATAGTTTTTCAGTAGTGGTCCATTCCTGTGGTTTGGCTCCAGGACACAGAATCAGTCACACCTCGTTTCTCTGTTCCTTAAGGTATGTTTCGTGTGTGCTGGGATGCCCATATGAGGGCAAGGTGTCCCCGCATAAAGTGGCTCAGGTGAGTTCCTCCAAACTGGATTAGGCCACGAAGACCTTGTTAGGTCATCGATGTCGACGTTCTCGAAAAGGATTTCCTTTGCCTAAAATCTGTGGCTTTCCGCCATGCAGGTGGCCAAGCGTCTTTACTCCATGGGCTGCTATGAGATCTCTCTGGGCGACACCACAGGCGTGGGCACGCCGGGGGGCATGACGGAGATGCTGGAGGTGGTAAGCAGGGAGGTGCCGGTTACCGCCCTGGCGGTCCACTGCCACGACACGTACGGTCAGGCGCTGGCCAACATCCTGATCGCTCTGCAGGTACCGCGCTACGTAATCCTTTGATTGGTGTCCGAACGGTGCTGGAGCACTGCTGGCATACCGTCGATAACGGCGCTGCGTGTTCCCCCAGATGGGCGTCAGTGTGGTGGACTCGTCGGTTGCGGGCCTGGGCGGTTGTCCGTACGCCCAGGGGGCTTCTGGGAATGTGGCCACCGAGGATGTGGTGTACATGTTGCATGGACTCGGCATTCAGACGGTGAGAAAGCAACTGTCCCCTCCCTGTCAGTCGCCACGGTTTCATGTCGGGAAAAATGCGTCGTCATCATTGTTCACTTTAAAAACAAGCAAGGGTTTAACATTGTCTGTTATTTATTTTAACATGTTATGGTTAATCTTGCATTTAAAGGAAAATACCATGGCATTTATTAATTCTAATGTCTTACACTTGAGTGTTGAAACAGTTGAATTAATGTTAATGTTACTATTATAGCTGCACCCTACTTGCACACGACCAAGATGACATGCTAAATACTACTAATAGCAAGTTGCGATGGTAAAAAAACCATGCTGTCTCAGGGCATGGCTGTACTCCGTCTGTCTCAGGGCATGGCTGTACTCCACCTGTCTCAGGGCATGGCCGTTCTCTGTCTGTCCCAGGGCGTGGCTGTTGTCCGCCTGTCCCAGGGCGTGGCTGTTGTCCGCCTGTCCCAGGGCGTGGCTGTTGTCCG
>JACXGK010001205.1:5633-39767 GCA_016801125.1 Novumbra hubbsi | reverse complement strand
TGTTCTGTGTCAGTGTGTGACTGTTTTCCCTCTGCCCCAGGGCATGGCTGTTGTTTGTCTGTTTCACGGCGTCGCTGTTTTCCGTCTTTCCCAGGGCGTAGCTGTTCTGTGTCAGTGTGTGACTGTTTTTCCTCTTTCCCAGGGCGTGGACCTGACCAAGGTAATGGATGCTGGATCTTTCATCTGTCGTTCCCTTAATCGAAAGACCAGCTCAAAAGTGGCTCAGGCCACCTGCAAACTCTGAAACCCGGCTTGACGAAGGCTTTTAAATGGGATACCTGCGCACAAGGATAAAGGCCTTACTACACACACACACCTAAAATCTGTGCTACCTAAATATAATATTTTTATATTTTGCTGGTAGTGAGCATTGGTAAAGAACTGTGTGTGGGCTGTGGTTTGGTATGTCTAGAACCTCTTTTGGAAATGAAGAAATGTAAGTACTTGGAATTCCTGTGCTCTACACATTGGGTGCCTTAGCGTTTTATATAGTTTCTTCATGGGTATGTTATGCTGTTGAGTATTTATCTCCTAACAAACCTCAATCAACAGTAAGTCAAATAAAATGATTCCTAACTAATTTTTCCGTTGCTGGCTGTCCCCGCCCCTTTCCCTATTTGTCAATCCTAATGTTCAGACTGTCATCTAAGGGAGGGGTCAGACATGCCGGGGCCTCAGTAGGGATCTAAAACACACCTTGATTTTCCCTGAGAATAGAAAATGCACACTTGTATTGATTGTGATTGACTTGTATCGCCTCGTTTGCTTATGTCACTGTGTTGACTAATTGTCATTATGTCATCTTTGTTATTTCCATCTAACATGTTTCTGCTGACCTGATGTCAGCCATTACTTCCTTTGGAATGGCATTTTAATGTTTTTCTTGTATGTGTGTTAGGCTATTGGTATTTGTTGTTTCATAAATATTTATTGTAATGGTTACTACTTGCAAATTGATACTGTGAGAAATGTTTGCCTCAAATCAAATGAACCCTACTGGTTTCTGCTTGGTATTTGAACTTTGTTCTGAATTTGTGTTTTAAATCATATGGCTAGGATTACTTGGTGCTTATCCTGTCTTTATCACACTACTAGTTGAGGAATCTGTAAAACTTTAAGTGCGTGCCTCTTCTGGGAGTATTCTATAGCCTCACCTTTCGCTGATAGGAGGCAGTTTAGAAGTCTGACAATTTTGGACTGTTGTTGCCGAATGAGTAATACAGAACCAACAAGCAGTTTGTCTTACCTGATCTAGGCAACAAAGAAACCCGAATGACAAGCAAGACCAGCTATGCTGAGATTCTTTCAACTGGCTCTGTCACAGGGGTTATAGTTAATTACATTCAACTGGCTCTGTCACAGGGGTTATAGTTAATTACATTCAACTGGCTCCGTCACAGGGGTTATAGTTAATTACATTCAGCCGATGGCAGATTTTTTTAGAGTAGACGTTTGGGGATCGGAACGCACTTTTTTGCAGTGTTTTTTCACACTGCAAACTAACCACAAATATGTTGTAGAAAGGCTTTGTATTTAGAATAAACATATGCCACTACGCAAATTAGTTTGGTTTATAATGCATCCAAAAGGTGTTGGGAAGTTCAGGCAATGATAATTGTGTTTGCTCATGTTAATAGAAAATAAATATCTAATTGATTATTCAGTCCCCTTAGTCTGATTTATTACTTGGTTGTTTGTCTTGTAGTTATTCTTGTAGTTGTTAGTCTCAGGAAGGTTGTCATTATAATTTATGGGATTAACCTTAAACATTAAATTAATAGCTTAATTTCTTGGAGGAAAACACAAAACACTTAACTGCAACTGCATATTATGTGTCTATTGACAAAAAAATTATATATATATATATAGAGAGAGAGAGACTACATATTATATACACTGCTCCAAAAAATTACACACATTGGATGAACGGAATGTATTAAAATCAAAATCTTTATTGTAAATTTTGTAGTTTGTTGAGAACAAAATTACGTAACAACGGTCAATGAAACCAAAATCGCCAACCGATTTCGGGATGGATTGAAACTGTCACTGAAAATCAAAGTAAACATTTAAAATCACAGGCAGTTGCAACTTCAACTCATAATGTGACTCAGTAGTGAGGATGGCTCCATTGTGCCTTTATACACTCCAGACATTCTCTGGGCATCTTCCCAATGAGACGGCAGAAGGTGTCCTGTGGGGATCTCCTCCCAGACCTGGTTCTGGGCATCAGTGAGATCATGGACAGTGTGTGGGGCCACTTGGTGAAATCAGATGCTCAGATACATAACATCCCAGAGGTTCTCAATTGGATTCACATCTGGGGAACGAGAGGGCCAGTCATTGGCCTCAATGCCTTTGTCATCCAAGAACTGCCTTCACACTCTGGCCACATGAGGCATTGTCCTGCACCAGGAGGAACCCAGGGCCCACTGTGCAAGTGCAAGGTTGATGACTGAGGATTGAATCCAGGTACCCAACTACAGTCAGGGAACCGTTGGCTAGCATGTGAAGGTCTGTGCGACCCTCTAAGGAAATTCCTCTCCACATCATAACTGACTCACCGCCAAACCAGTGATGTTGCAGGCAGCATAATGTTCACCACAGGGTCTCTGTAGCCGTAGAAACACATTTTCACTGACTTTTCATGTATGTACATGAATCAATGGATCATACTGTATTCAGCCACTGTAACCTGGGGCTGGAATTTCAAAATATAATTAAGAAAACAAGTGCCAATTTACAACAAAGTACTTGTAGTACATAGAAGTGAACAGAAATGTCAAATTCGTACTGTAATGAATAAGACTGAAGTCAAAATGTACAAACATTATTTATCAAAAATAATAACATTCAAAATGGCAGTGTGAAGCAAATTGTGAGGTTTTTCTTCCTACAATGTGATGATATCAGGTGTCTGCACCTCTATTCTCCGAGGAACTCTCACCCACATTACAAACTTCTTTGTTCTTTGCTTTTTCCCATTCGCACAATGTTCACTCACATACTCCTCACATCCCCCCATAACAGCAATTCAACAGCTGCATTCCTTGTGGCATTTCCTCATTTGTTAGTTTACAAGCATTTACAAACACATGCAATCTGTTTAGGCTTTGCAACATAAACCTGAGAAGGACCAGGCAAAACTAAAAAAAAAAAGTATTTAGATTTAATGATGAAAATGCTTCTTTTAGTAGTAGATTGGCTTTACGTATAAAATAATGTTTGTGATAGCAAGTAAATGTCATCTTTGTTTAAAGCAATTGACATGGCTCCTTAAACTACTTTGTTGTAAATTGTTTTAGTATGTAACATGAAATCATTATTTATTAATAACTACACCACCCTACCTTCAGGCAATGTTCAACACTACATCCCTACCAGAGCAGTTAGTTCTGCCCCCTCTGATATCTTTGCAGACCTGCTCCTATGAGTGGGCCCTCCTGATTAGCTGTGTGAAATCCCCTGCAGCCCAATGGCGGAGCCAGCTTCCCCTTGAAGATCTGGGACACTTTTCAAACATGTCTAAAAGCAGTAACGCAAGTTCCACCATCTCCATTGGATCAACCGATCACATTGGCTTCTGTATTTAGTTTAGCTCTACCTCCAGACATCTTGTTTTGGTGTGCTGTTGATGTTTACCTTGGGTGCCACTTATACTTGGAGGGCACTGTATGTGATTTCACTGCCTCTTAGTCCTTAGATGATATCTGCCAGAATAGACTAGGAAAGTTGTTACAGGATACAATTATATATATTTTTTAATAATAGGAGTGCTATTCAGTCTAGTAGTGAAAGTTAAATAGTATAACATGGAAAAAAGCTTTGTCAAACTCGGATAATAGAATATCAGAATAAAGCCTTGCTCCATACATCTATGGAACATAAATAGACAATAGAGTCTTTCAGAAGAACCTTTCTAGTACAGTCTTACCAGAGGACAAGCTAGAGCATGTTAGCCCCATGAGGCCTGGTGCCATCAGTCCCTGTGTGGTGGTTTTGCCATGCAGTGGGCCTTCTATCCCGCAGAGAACAGGTTAGGGGCAGACGCGCGCAACTGAGCCGACAGCGGGGCTTGCAGGTGACCTGAAAACTTGTGCTTCAGGGGTTGCATCTCCAGCCTGGAAACGGGCAGTGTACAGTCACTACAGGATTTCCCTTGACTGTACTGTTCGTGTTGGGCCATCCTGCGCTTCTCCTTCACCTTGTGTCCGAAGCGCACCACGCGTTTAGCCACAAGGTAGAATATCTCGCAGACGTTCAGCACAATGCAAAAGGCAGAGGCGCCCACCATGAAGTAGGTGAAGACCTTCTTCTCGGTGGGGTGGCCGATGTAGCAGTCCACCAGATTGGGGCAGGGGGCGAGGTGACACTTGACCAGCCTGGGCAGGTAGAAGCTGTCGTAGATCGAGTGGAGGATGTAGAGGAAGGTTAGCTCGATGCCGGTTTTGATGAAGAGGCTGAACAGGTAGGTCCACCAGAGGCCCCCGTGCTTCTTCCCGGTGTTCGCGTACAGCTTGGCCTCCTCGCCGTGCTTGGCGTGGTGCTTCCGCTCGCGTTCGTTGCGATACGCCACGTGCATCACCACCATGAGGGAGGGGCAGGTGACGAAGATGAGCTGCAGGGCCCACAGGCGGATGTGGGAGATGGGGAAGTAGTGGTCGTAGCAGACGTTGGCGCACCCGGGCTGCTTGGTGTTGCAGTCAAAGTCCTTCTGCTCGTCGCTCCACACGCGCTCCGCCGCCACCACGTACACCATCACCCGGAACACGAACACCACCGAGAGCCAGATACGACCGAACGCTGTGGAGTACTTGTTCACCCCACTCAGTAGGGCTTGGAAGGTCTTCCAGTCCATGGCGGAGGCCGGATGGTGCCAGTCCCCTCTATGGAACTGGATTCCTTATGTTCAATCCCTGTGGATCACTGGAGCAACCTGGGTATAACAGAGAGGAGTTATGTGATTTGATTCCATGCATGTGTTCAAAATAGGGAATATACACAAACAAGATACATTTTTATGGTTGTTGGGTATTGGCCTATTGTTTTGTGTACATTTCATTGGAACCAGAATAATATCCCTTGGTTGAAAAATGCTCTGCATGTGTTGGGTTCCTTTTTCAATAGATGTTTCAACAGTCTAATTCCACATATTCCATATTATATATTATGTATTACACAATATATCATCTTTGACTTAGTTGCCGTTTACTCTCCTTAAGGTAATATTTACCTTAAACGGTTTACAAAATCTAAATAAAAGAAACATGAGGCGAGGTTAGATAGATATAAAGAGACATCGAATTATAGTAGACATCGACAGTATATTGACTCTTAGACACACGGAGACAGTTTTAACAGTTAGTTTAAATATACATTAAATTGGATAGGTATTATACTCTATTCTAAGCAAGCGTTTTACTGTGTGGCTCTACAGGGTAGCACAAGTCACCATTCTTTTTCTATTAGTTCTTTGATCTAAAATTGCTTATTTATTCCTGCTTAAAACATTTTAGTAAAAGACTTAAAACATCATCCATGTTCAAATGAATGGCTAAGACTGCACGTTTAGACCATGGTTCATCAAAAACGTTTAAACGAATAACCTGGTGTTACGCTTTTTCAAATGGTTGGTTATGCATTTATACAATAATTTGGACAAAATAAAAATATCAGACATTCGGTATAACATCATAAATGAAGGCTATTAGGCTACTGGATTGAACCACGTTAGGCAGCAATTTTACGTCAACGATGTAGCTACAACAAAAACCTGCTAAACACATCCAAACTATGGAACATAGAAACAAAAATGGTTACCGTACTTTTCAGTTAACAAATGTCAATCCATTGTTATCCACAGTTTAATGTAAGTTTCTCTTGGTTTAAAGAATACAGCACAACTATTTGTCCCTGCTCAACAGGTAGAACGGTATAATGCCGTTGTCTTGGGTAGTAAGTGTCTGTTGGGGTTTGACTTTGGGGTGGGGTTTAAAGGACATTTTCACTTTTTTCCAACTTCATTTTAGATGATTTCTCATCCTGAAAAAATATTTATGGATCAAGTGAAACTATATACCATGGTTATGTTTTAGCCATTACAAACTTACTACCATTTTAGTAATGCTTGTTTAAACATTATGTCAGATTATCCTAAAATAAACTCCATTTGGTTTGTTGTGACCTAATGCAGATAGTGTTTCCAGATTTCCATTAAAATACGCAGTTTATGTGATCTTGTTTCCTATTTTATTAAAATATTTGTTAAAAATAGTGTTAAAATAGTGCGGGGACCCCAACAACTGAATGGTGTGGGCGTTAACCTATTATTTAAATTATAAATGTGGTCAGCTCACCCTTTTCAGCTCACTTTTCTCTAGCCTGATTGGTCAGGAATTCTCAGAATCCAATGGTATTTTATTTAAAAATGAAATTGTGGACACATGATTATAGGACGTTAGTCAGGTATGAGGTAAAATAATAATAACTTTTCAAAGCAATACTTTTACTAAAGTGATTTGGCCATAAAAATAACATGTTCATTGTCTAACTATTTAATCAATTCTAAAACACAACATAATGTGAAGAACGTGAAGGGGGTTGAAAACTTTTTGAAGACATGTAAGAGATAAAACAAACAGTAATACAGGGATTACAGTACCTGGACCCAGCAACCCAGGTGTAGGTTTAGATCACCTAGTATAACAGTAAAGGTTTTGGCTCAACTATCAATATACCTAGGTACGATTACTGGACCAACCTAAATTTGCTACAAGATATATTTTTCCTCAAATGTATTACCATATTTAGGAAGTATCATGTCATTGATAGACCATCTTCTTTCAGTTAACTGGACATTGTATACAGCAGATCGTTTCAGGATGTTTTCAATTTACTGTCTTTTCATCCAGTTAAAACCTGTTCCCGAATGACTCCACCAACAAAAAATACCACCACACCTACCAGTAAATGCTTTGTCTCTATTGTTGTTCCTCATGCCTGATTGGCAGAAAGCATGAACGCTTTACCTGGGGTTTGTAAATCAATAGATATTATGTAAGAAGAGTAGTAATGGGTGAAAAGTCATTTGTTTTTTAAACTAGGCAGGAATGAATCAGCAAAATAATTCATATTTTCAGTATTTTCATATAATATTCATATAATATTTCAAGTACTAAACTATCAGATTTTGTTTAAAAACTGTAGTTGAGAAGCGTCATCCTTTTTCATATTCCCATTAAATGTTAAGGGTGGTAAATAGTTGATGGAAGCCATTTCTACGAACTGCACACCCATAATTAGGAAGCATCAATGGACCACAATTTCCAAATAATACTAGTAACTTTATATTTGATATAGATAAGGTATTAGATTGTTCCATCGCCATTTATTATTTTTGGATGAAGGAGGCAGGTTTTCCTCAAGGACATTTCTATACATTGCTTGATACATTGGTATTATAATTTATTATCATAGTGTACCAGTCCGTGAGGATGAGAAACATTCTCATAACATGATGCTGCCACCACCATGCGTTACTGTAATTCTTATTTAGATTTTGTGCCATGCTGGGTTTGCAAACAAACATAATGCTTTTAATGTAAGTGCAAAAAAACTTTGTTTGCTACAGTGCAGTATTAATGAGGCGGTTCATGCAGCCCATTTAGGTTGCACAAGTTGTCCAGCTCCTCCAGGATGTCACATCCATACTTGCCTTCTCAAGAAAGTTTGCTGTGTCTGCCGATACAGTCTCAAGAGGGGCCGTTAAACCAGGAGAACTGGACAGGGCCATAGAGGGGCATCAATCTAGCAGCAGGACCTGTATCTGCTCCTTTGTGTGAGGTGGAACAGGAGGAGCACTGCCAGAGCCCTGCAATATTACCTCCAGCGGGTGGCATGAGGGCCCTGTGCTCACAGCCCAGCACCATGCTGCTCCATTGGCATTCGCCAGAGAACACCAGAATTGGCAGGTCCGCCATTGGCATCCAGTTATCCACACATATGAGAGAAGGTTCATGCTGAGCACATATGACAGACGTTAAAGAGCCTAGAGACGCATTAGTGAACGTGATGGTGCCTGCAACATCATCCAGCATGACCAGTTTAAGGCAAATCTTTGGAGGGTTGCACAGACCTCCACGTGTTTGCCCAGAGTAACCTGACTGCTGTTAGGTACTGGGATGGAATCCTCAGACCTTAAACTGGGGCAGTAGGCCCTGGGTTCCTCCTGGTGCAGGACAATGCCCGGCCTCATGTGGCTGGAGTTTGTAGGCAGTTCCTGGATGACACAAGCATTGTTGCAATTGACTGGCCCTCATGTTCCCCAGTCCTGAATCCAATTGGGATATCAGGTATTGCTGCAGCTGACGCCACCAAGTAGCACCACAGACTATCCAGGAGCTCATTGATGCCCTGATACAGGTCTGAGAGGAGACCCCCAGGACACTTTGGGTGCAAAAGACCATCACGCTTCCTCCTTCAAGTTTGACAATTGGTATCACACATTGAGGAGATGCCCCTTTGCCGACTCGACGGCATAGAAAAACCCTGGGTGATGAACCAAAGGTTGACATTTTTTATTAATTGGTCCATATGACCTTCTAGTCAAGTGGCTGTGTTTCATGGCCCAGGCAAGCATCACTTTCTTATTTTGCCATCTTAGCAATGGATTTCTTACTGTTCAGGAACTCTCTTTGCATAATTAACATCTGTAATTTGTTATCCCATTATTTGTTCCCTGAAAAGGGACTTCTTTATAACTCTGAAATGTACCTTTTTTAGATTTGTGTTATGCTAAATGTTGTTCTATTTTTTTACATCTGGCAGTTTACTGCTCACCTTTATACCATATCAGGTTAATCGCTGGACTTGCACTGCTTAAATTTCAATAAAAACTGGTGTTTTTGAGCTTATGGGAATAGAGCTTTTACATGTGCATTCAACATTATCTTAAATCTCTACCAAACACTAACCTGCACATATAGTGCACAAACCTTGTAATAATGCCCTATGTTACTTTTCAAACAAGCTGAGACATGCAGGATATTGAAACACAGGGACCATAACTCTTTCACAATAACATGAAGGGAACATAGTACAGCTAGCGTTGCTGTGGCGGCACACTGGCCAAACATCAGGTCTCAGCTCTGGACGTGGTCAATCTCCCCCTCCTACTTGCCTTTGAGCGGTTATCTATTTGTTTTTATCAACCCTGAAGATCCCTTTCTACCCCCTTCCTCCCACAGTCTATTCCCAACTGCTCAACAGACATGTGCACTACTGTAGTGGCTCAATTAACATCCCAGTCAGGATCATACAATCCCATAACCTTTAATGGTCTAATAGTTAACCTGAAGATAACAGAAATAAGGTACACTTAAGGAACATTTGCCTTAGCAACATTTGTTTGTTGTCATACACATTAGGACATAGGGAGAGCTGAAAGTTCCCAAACGGGTCTAGTTCTGCCGGGTACATCTGATGGAATGCACCTCATGAGTCATCGGCTGTGAAAAACCTTGCCTCAACAAGTTGGGAGAACAGAACAGGGAAACGATTAAAATAACAAAAAGTACACTGCACACTCTATTAGGCAGAAAAGACATACAGATGGGGAGGAGGTAAATTAAAAAACGTGTTGGGGCACCACTAAGCTAGAATCCAGTAGTCTTCCTTTTGCCAGTGAATCTTTTTTGTCAACACAGTGAAAGACCCAAAAGTCCTGATTCAGAAGGCAAAATAGATATAATTTATAGACAAAGATAACATTTCCTGTGTCAACAGACCATGTCCTAACTTGAATCCTGGTTGATTATTACAGAATGAAGTTCATTCCATGGAACAAATAGATTCTACCCTTCTGGAAAACAAAGTGAGAGCAATACTGCTCTATGTTCACCTTTACCACGCATAGTAACCCTTTTTCACATTTATGAAAACAGGAGTCAATCGATCAGAACATGTCTCAGAGATTCCTCCAATGGGTGGGTCTACCTACATAGCTTACTTGTGCTGGGGAGTGAGGAACCCTACCTTTGTCCATTCAAATGGTTTGGGTCCTGCAATACAAGCCGTGTTGCTGGCATTTTCTAGCACCATAGAAGAAAAGTGTTTAGTCCCCACAAAAACATGTGAAATACATGTAATGATATAGGAGTAAAGTCATGGATTCAGCATCCAGAAAGCAAATGCTATAATTTATAATTTAAATTTTAACTGGTTCTTATACTGTGTGAATAGGAAATTCCGATTAACCCTAAAAACTCATATCATATATAGGAATTATTTAACAGTATTGACACTTTTCAATGAATATCTGAATAAATGTTACTCTGTTTGTATTCTGTTACACAGATTCCCTCTTAAACATGTAATAGTTTATACTAGATGCATTACTCTGTGTGCCAAATAAGGAGTATGCTGTTGTACACATAGTACAGTAAACAGTGTTGCGTGTAGTTATGTAAGAAAACAAATGTGTTTTGGGGGGTAATGTTCACATTCGTAACATATTGTTACGTTTCTTTCTTTCTACAATTGATTTAATAGATTATATCCATTATCAATCAGAAATGTTTGCAAATTGGAGAAAAACAGTCATATCACTTCTACATCAGTATTCAGATCCCTTTACTTAGTACCACGTTGAAGCACATTTGGAAACGATTGCAGCCATGAGTGTCCTTTACAGATCTCTCTAGAGATGTTCATTCGCATTTAAGTCCAGTCCCGGGCTGGGCCACTTAAGGACGTCACACGCTTAAATAGTGTCATTTCGGAATGTGCTTTTACCCGAAAACATACTACTGGATAAACGGACAAAAGGTTATTACTGATTGTACAAACATTTTGGCACAGGCTAGGTGTTAGAAGAAACACATGAACGAGGCAAGCAACGGATCTAACGGATGCAACAAACAAAACGCTCTGCAACTGCCCTTGCAACAAAATGACACAGCTAGCGTAGCATTTAACTAGAAAATAATGCACTTTTGGTGCACCAAAAGCACATCGACGCAGCAGGTGTGATTGAGGCTTTGAGGCCGGGGACACACCAGAAGTTCAGGGTGATTATTTTAGTTCAGGATGACTATGGATAGTAGACTGTAGTCAGTGTCGGAGGCACAGAGTCCCCTGAGCGAACTCTGTGCCTCCGTATCCCTATCATGACCGGATGCTGTACTGATTGCCATCTTAAGTGTCGGTCCAATATACAAAAGCTTCCTCTAGCCCATGATTTAGCTTGATGAGACCTAAAGTTTTGGATAAAGTACTTCACCCAATTGCAGGGTTGATATCACCCGCATTTCAATGCTAACTCCAGTGGCTGCAAATTTGATCAATGTGCCCCAAAAATTGTCAGCGAACATCACAGCAAGATAGCTAACGCTGATCATCACTTACCCTTGCCTGGGCAAATGCTCCTGCATGTATACTTGGATGTCATTTAAGAGCCGTGGGCGTAGGATTAGGGACTGTTTACTTCTAGATTGGAGTAGTGGGTTCACTTTTGATGTGTCTTGGTGGTTTAATACATACTGCTGATGCATACGTTTGAATAAGGCAGACAGATTTTATAGAAAAACCTCCCACCTCTAGCTTTCCCGAAGTCCCTATTAATAAAGTATGACTAAAAATATATATTTCAAAACAATATATTTTGGGTTAAAGGATCACAAAAAGAACTATTAATTTCAATTTTATTATAAAATTTATTCGTTGTCTTTTCCCAGCAATTTTTCATAATGCACTCCTCAGAAAATACATATAGTCATCAGTAAAGAAATGGAAGACATTTTAAACTAAAATAAACTGTAGCTGTACTGAGACGTATGTAAACACCTCCATGTTTAGGCATCACTGTATACATTTATGTAATATACATCGTGATGTATCATCAACAGCTATGTTAACAGAAACACACAAGATTTACATCTCTACTCTCTCTGTACTTTTAAATATATTCTACTCATGAAAACATAAGTCAGTCATTTTTAAAGCCCAGTTTGTGCATAAAGGACCATGAAGCTTTAAAAAAAAAAAATCCATAGAAGGAAGTAAATGCTTTTTGTAGTCTGAAATTATATACATACATGTTCCTAATTAAGCAAGAAGTGGTCTCTGGCAGTAACAAAATGTACCTAGGGCATTACAACACTAATGAAATAGGAAGAGCGTGGCAATGATTAAGTTCTTAAAATATCCACAATAAAGTCAAGAAGTGTGGTAGACAGCAAACAAGTAAAATCCATAACATTAGCCTTACTACAAAACTTTCCCCTGTAACTAATGGGTGTTTCCTCATCAGTGTTTACACCAGCTTGTCCTAAACTGTGGCAAAAACTGTAAACAAATAATTTCATCTGTAAACCAACCGGAGGCATTGCAATGCGTGGTTGTGTTCCTGTTATATAAACAAAATGGCTTGTTCAAGGTATCTAAAGATTAAATGCAGTGTCCTTTTGGTAAAACCGTATCTAGAAGTTTGAAGAGCCAACCATGTATTTCAACATAGAAATGCCTGATAGGAAATACAGGACCTTTCCCATTGCAACTTCCCCTTTGCAATGTCCGTATCCAGCCGGTACCTGTAGAAATCTTTTCCTTTTCATACTCAACTGCAATTGCGTAATTCTTATTCATGTTTGGCAAACCTGCATTCATAGCAGCAGGAGCTTGGCGGATATTACGTTCGTTCTCTTTCATTCCAGACTAACTCAGTAGGACATGGCCACATTGTATGATGGGACCGGGGCATCCTTGCTAGACAGCTTTAACGAGTTGGACCCGATCTCATACTTGCTAGTGGCTGTCTGGCGGGTTGATTTGGTGGAGGAGCGTGATTTGCGTGATTGGCACATGCTGACGATGCACTCCTTGCATCGTTTCCCCACCAGGTACAGGACCTCAAAGAAGGAGAGCAGGATGCAGGCGAGACTGGTGATCACCATGAAGATGGTGAAGATGCGCTTCTCCGTGGGCCGGGAGATGAAGCAGTCCACCACGTTGGGACAGGGATCCTGCTGACACTTGACGAGGGAGGGGAAGTCATAGCCCTCGTATAAATAGTAGATGAGGAACACGAAGACGGCGTCCACGGACATCTTGAACAACAGGGTCAAGACGTAGGTCCACCACAGGCCGCCGCGCTTCTTGCCGGTGTCCTTGTAGAGCTTCCGACAGCCCTCGCCGTATTTCTCGGCGTGCTTCCGCTCGCGCTCGTCCCTGTAGGCCACGTGCATCACCACCAGGAGAGACGGACACGTGACGAAGATGAGCTGCAGGGCCCACAAGCGGACGTGGGCCACGGGGAAGAAGTGGTCGTAGCAGACGTTGTGGCAGCCCGGCTGGGCCGTGTTGC
Organism: Novumbra hubbsi; assembly: GCA_016801125.1. Classification (NCBI taxonomy): domain Eukaryota; kingdom Metazoa; phylum Chordata; class Actinopteri; order Esociformes; family Umbridae; genus Novumbra; species Novumbra hubbsi. The sequence continues at coordinate 26,407 of JACXGK010001205.1, read as the reverse complement.
AGCTGAAGTCCTTCTGCTCGTCGCCCCACACCTTCTCGGCGGCCACGACGAACACCAAGATCCTGAAGAGGAAGACGATGGACAGCCACACGCGGCCGAACGCCGTGGAGTACCTGTTCACCCCACTGATGAGGCCCTGGAGGAATGCCCAGTTCATGGCGAAGCTCTCATAGTCTACCTCCCCGACAGAAGTGGAGATGGAGTGGGAAGTACGCTGAGAAACCCTTTGAGGTTTCTAGGTCAAATTCGGGAGGGTTGCCTAAAACCAATCTAGTGAGAGAGAATAAGGGGAAAAGATCAGTCTATTGTGTATAAGTGAACCAATGCATACAGATACTGTATTCGTTTGACTCCATTTCAGGTAGGTTAGTAATCAGCACCAACAGGGAATGTGATATTCTATTATATTTATGTACAGCTTGGTAAAATATCAGTGTAAATCCAGTACGATTTTTAATACTCAAAAATGCATACTAACATGTACAATTAAAGTACAATTTTAGATTAAATATACCATCAACAGAATGATGAATTAAAGACACATTTCCCAACTAGTTATACAAAGCTATTGTCAAACTTGGGTGTATATAATACGTGAGCCATTTTTATGTTTTCTGTAATGTATCAGATTGCAAAACACACGACGATTACTATGTCGTAACTAACACAGACGCCTTGACTTCGAACGCCAACTTATTTGTTCTAATTGTTAGATCTAGTCAATGCGCTGTAGCGTAAAAGTTGCTACGGCAGTCCTCAAAGAATATTACAAACTATACAAGGTTTTTTTACATCGTAAAATAGTGGTACACAATTGGACATGTTAAGTAAAAATGTACTTACACTTCAAAATAATACGAAGCACCATAAACTCCGGGCAATTTTTGTCTCAGAACGAAGGAACTGGACTTGGCATATTTCTATTAGAATCTATGAAGACATGCAAACACGGCGCCAGAGTGTGGGTGGAGCACGCAGTGAGGGTGGCGTTCATCGAACCTGAATTGTTAGGTGTGGCCGGTGGGGTTTGTGTGGATGAGTGGTTTCACTGATTCACTGAGTCTGATATTATTCAGACTGAAGCCCATCCCCAAACTTAATTTCTTACAGAACCAATATAAAATGCAAAAAAAAAAATCATAATAAGAACAACGATTTTAAAACTGGAAAAGAACAAACTGAAAAGCCATTTAATTCATTATAAAAAGTGTTTATTGTTATATTTACATCACAGAGAAGATTGGAGTAACAGGTGGAATCCACGCACACCAGATAATACATGGCAACTCGTTTTGTACATGACTTACACACGCGGACAAGCACACACGCAGAGGAGCAGGACGCTGTACTCAAACATACTCCCCACAGTCTGAAATGATCACTTTCTGCTTGGGCTTTCCTTCTTTGGTTCCTTGAGCCTGTGGGGACAGAGAACACAATGGGTCTGGTAAACAACGTCTGCCTCTAGTCAAGGACCAAACAGCCATACAAGTCCCACCCTCTCCCCTCACCTCCATGGCTTTGACCACCTCCATGCCCTCCATCAGCTCTCCAAACACCACATGCTTGCCATCCAGCCAATCGGTTTTGTCACAGGTGATGAAGAACTGAGAGCCATTGCTGTTCGCCCCAGAGTTGGCCATGGAGAGCTGACCTAGTGCACACAGAGAGAAGCATCACTAGGAGGTCAACCTCATGCGATCGCAGTCACACTCAGTTGCGAAATGTTCTTGAACGCTGCGCATAGATGTATTCAATAATGTGGTATTGTGAAGGTCAGTGGTGTATCCAACATTGAATATCAGACTTTCAATGGATTCAAATCGTATGAGCTGAAATGTATTTTAGTCTGAAGTTTGGTTGATTAAATACCTAGTCTACTGTTTAAATCTTTTTTCTTCTCCAAAGCGCTCTCTGTCCTGTGCTAATTTGAACACTTGACTATTTGTTTAATAGGTTATTACTTGATCATGCATTTACGGTCTGGTACACAAAATGTAGGTCCATAAAAGTCCATGTGGGGTGCCTTATAGTGAAATAATTACATTAACTATTACTAAAAACAAGTATGTTTTTGTCACCTCCGTGATCCAATGGTCAACAACATGATCTCGGATACCAACTTCAACTTCGGCCTTGCAACATGCAGTTTCTAAGCAATCAAATGTATTCATAGGCAAACCAACAGATACTTAGACCTGGAAAGGGCCCTGTCTCACCTGTAGCAGTGTGTTTAAGAACAAAGTTCTCATCGTCAAACTTGCGCCCATAAATGGACTTGCCCCCAGTTCCATTGTGGTTGGTGAAGTCTCCTCCCTGACACATGAACTGTGGGATGACACGGTGAAAACAGCTGCCTTTGAAGCCAAAACCCTTCTCATGTGTGCACAAGCAGCGGAAGTTCTCTACAGAAGGGAGAGAGATGTGTAAATCTTACAGGAAGTCGCCCATATGCAGACAATATCCATTGGTCGCGAGTCTTCAGTATGACATGTCTCGGCTTTGATACTTTTTTCCTTAAAAACGACTTAAAAATAATAGCGTTGCATTTTGGGAAACTTCGCTGGTACTTTATAAAGGGATGCACACCGGCTGTCATGGGAACAATGTCCGCTCTGAGCAGGAAGCGCAGCCTCCCAGCTGGCTTGTTGCCAATCTTGATGTCCATGTACACCTGGGGGTTGGTTCTGCCCTTCTTGGCTGGAGGCTCACCCTGCAAGCAACCACATTTTTAGTACAGGCTTAAAACAGAGGTTATTATGCCACATTCTTCCCATTCTCAGCTATTACAGAGGCAAGAACTCAGGCACGCCACTTACGTCTGCTGTAGTTGATTTGGCAGACTCTCCCGTGGACTCTGTCACCTCAGCCTCTTCCGTGTTTGTCCCGGAGAACTTCTTCAGCCAGTCGTCATCTGACCAAACTGTGGGGTAAACCAGGAAAAACCAGCTGATTAATGCAAACAGCGAAACAGTGAATCTGAAACGTTGCAATAAAAATCTATTTAGTGGCAGTTTTTTTAGCAAAACACATTGTTAATGAGAAAAGTCAAAGGACAATGAGCACTGGCTGACTGGAAGGCCACAAATACTTAAATAACCACCCTTTACAACAGTGGGGTGCTGAAGGGGTGCCTGGTCTGACAAATCTACATGTCTACTGTGACTGTTATAGATAACAATCACGCTGAAAGGATAAACAGTTTCAATAAAATTATGAAAAACCATAACCTCCCTCAAAAGGGTTTGACATACTTAAACAGGTAACATTATCGGTCATGAGAACATTCCCACACAATTTTGTGAAAAGATTATCAACTAAAAGTAGTCAGCAAATAAACCTAAACACTAATTTACTAAATAGGATGAGACAGGCTACTTGTGAGCAGCTTTAACGGAAAAAGCCCAAGGACAGTTTAAAATATTTATATAGAGGCTATTGCATTAACCTGGGCGAGAAGAGCCTTCCTTGATCCTCATAGGTTTGGCAATGTTGACGCGAATGGTTCTCCCAAACAACTCTGACTCATTCTGTCAAAACACGGGGTAAAAGAAAAAACAAGCATTAATAATCCAATAACACAGCTTTTAAATAAGACTGTCATGTCTAAGATTAAACATAACCGACAAAAGCACTGATTCACTCACCATGTTATCAATAGCAGCAGCTGCATCCTGTGGAAGATGAGCAAAGCAAATCATTACAATCGCCACACACCACAGCCACTAGATGGCGATCCATTGCTGAACCCCAAGTATATAAACACTCGAAAGGATCTGTTGCGAAACCCAGTGTCAAGCAGAACATAATAATGTTCCACCAACCTGGAATCAGAAATACCCGTTCACATTTCACTGTGGATCTGTAAAAGGACAGTTCCAAGTGGCAGGTGGTTGTAGAAAATCCAGAAAAACGTTCTTAATGATGGTAAGTTTAAACTGTTTTGAATATACCTGCATCTTTCCTTATGCGTTGATGCTGCCCATAGGGGCAAGACCGTGAGCACCAAAGATTTCCAGAACTCAACCAAGATAGCACACAAGCTGCTGCTTCCAATAAGAGGTTAGTAAAACCAAATAGGCAAAACCTAGGAAAGGGAGTGGGCTCAGCCGAAAACGAGCGAGATCCTTCTGGGCGTTATTGGCGTGTTCTAACGTGCCGCTGGGAGCCTGGGTTCCTCCTGCACTTGTAAATAATGTTTACAGACATTACCGAAGACAAACTAACACAAATCTATTTTTGAAATCACTGTGTAACATTCTAATTCTTAGATGGAAATATTATCCAATGTCACAATTAATTTTGCTCCAATCCAATCCAAAACTACAAATCTTACTATACACAGGGGAACGGACACAACAACCTAATGTTTCAGAATTATCAATCCAATTATGAGTGGCTCATATGTGGCATTGCGCTGCGTGACGCGAACACATACATATGACACTGTTAAATTCTAGACTAAATGGCAAGGAGCATCTTGGAGTTACCAACCTTCTGGGAAGAAAGGTCTGGGTTTTAAACAACCACTGGACACTGACAATCAGATACTTCTGACAATTAGTAAACATATAGCAAGTCTATCTCGCATCAGTTTTCCTGAACATTCTCTCACGCTTAACACCAACTATGCAATGACAGCAAGCCTTTGGTATCCAAGAATGAAGGCATGAACATCTTTTATCAAGAGCCACCACAACTGGAAACTCCCTAACATCTTCAAAATAACACAGTCCCAAGGTTACCTACCTCCGCCAATTCAAATTCAATGAAGGCAAATCCTCTGTGTTTTTCTGCAAAGTAAACAACATTGTGAGACCTGAACTGCACTTTCAGCCAGAAAGGATGTATGAATTAATTTCTATGTAGACGTGTTATTGGTAAGGGTAATTCCTCTCACCGGTTTCATAGTCAATTGGAATCTGAATATCTGTGACATCCCCGAACGGAATAAATGCAGCGTGCAGGACCTTTTCGTCCACCTCCTCTGTGAGACCACCTAACAACATAGACAATCAAGTCAAAGTTACAGTCTTTATTTAACTTGAAACCTTCGTGTGCTACTCGGGTCAAATAAAGTAACAAAACACCAGGTACACTATCGTTCAAGCTTTTATTGCTATCATATGTTCACATAATACCATCACGAATGAGGCTTACAACAACCAAAACGTTTTATAAACCTTAGCACATAGTTAGCGATATGAGATAGCTAAGTTTGCACCCGTTTTCTGATCAGTTTATTAGAATAATCCACTTTCAACGTACGTTATATATCTAGAATGAATGGCAAAATAACTATAGACACATGTTGGATCAACTACAGAATAACAATATCGCTTTAAAAATGAAGCAAACTCACCAACATAAAGCACTCGTTTGGTCGACGCCATCTTTTGTCTAACCTCTAACCCTTGAACTTCGTAGGAATCGTGATTGGTGCATTACCAACAAAGCCCGCCTCTGTGTGCATCGGCGGGAACACAGCTCTGGCGTCACCTACCGGCTTCTCACTGGAACGCTTAATGTCACTCGATTATGATTAAAAAATAGGATGAATATCAGTTTTAGTAATTCCTATTGCTCTTTATTAGTAGCCTCTGCATTTTTCTACATTGTTTTACACTTCTTTTGCCACTATTTTAGAACTTATTTTGTACTGTAACATAATAGCTTGTAGCTTAATAATAATAATTCATTTTATTTATGGGCACCTTTCATAGCACTCAAGGACACTGAGGCATAACCCAGAAGACTGTTTTCCCTATACTTTCATACTTTCCCTCTAGGGTTAATATATTAATTCTGTTTCTTTAATAATCTGATGAGCAAACTCCCAATAAATAATAAAAAAAACTAGGTCCAGATGCTAAACATAATCTCATGTTCTTATCAGCCAAATTTGAAAAAAGTTTTAATCTGATTTCTATGGGTCAGACCTCAGCCAATCATTGTATGCAAAGGACGTATGATCAAGTGCAAAGCAATCATATTTACACAACGTTAATCTGTCCAAATACAAACAATAGGGGGAAAATGTCGAAAACATGGTCTCTATTCTAAATGGTTAATCTGTAATGGATGAAAATACCTTCAAATTAGTCTTCACGTTAACCCCAGAGTTGTATCATTTCAAATCCAGTGGTGGAACAGACATTAAAACATTTAAGAGGATGTCACTGTCCTAATACTTTTGGAGTTCACTGTGTACACTCACACACACACAAACATAGAATCTTCTGCCTTCAGCATTTGGTGTTGACAGTGGTAAGATAGAAAAAGAGGGAAGATAAAGAATGTGCTGAAATAGAAGTAGGCCTGAAAAAACGTGTCCCGCAGCGGTAAATGTGCACCAAATGTAACCGCTTAGACCACTGGACCACCCTAGCCTGCAGACAAGACCTCTAGACCACCCCAGGCTGCAGACAAGACCTCTAGACCAGCCTAGCCTGCAGACAAGACCTCTAGACCACACTAGCCTGCAGACAAGACCTCTAGACCACCATAGCATGCGGACAAGACCTCTAGACCACCCCAGGCTGCAGACAAGACCTCTAGACCAGCCAAGCCTGCAGACAAGAACAAAACCAAAATGTATTTGAGGCTTCAGTTCAGCCATGAAAATTGTAGAGACTGTGGTGCCAAGTCAGAATAAAAACTACATTTTAAAAGAAAACCAAAGTGTCAAACGTAATGTCATCATCTCTTTATTGAGAATACCCAATACCACACCACCCATGATATTGTGATGGTAGAATCCAATTTTAAAAATGATCAAAGACAAAATATTCCAACAAAGAACCAGAGGAACGCTATTTTTCCTTAAAGAAAATATGTATTTTTCAAGCCAAAAAATTAAGGGCCTTTTCAAATTTGAAGAATTCCCTCATGAAATCTTCGGCAACTGTCTAGTTTAAAGTAACTGCAAAAATGTTTTCAGATATCAATTAAATATGAATAAAGTAGCTTCTCTTACCAATTTAAAAAATATTCATACAAATGCACAGCTGATTTGCCAGCTTATCCTTTTACCGTCTGCTTTTCAGACATCCTCCAGAGCATTTCTAAAACGGTTTAAGGTTTAATTTTTAAATGAAAGCATTTGCAACAAGTACGTCATCATTGGTACTATTTAACAGAACATAAATTTTTAGATGTGAAGTTCTCACTGGGCAATTACTTTAAAATGATTACAGAACTAAAAAATGAAGTACTGTAATATTTATTTAACATTCAGTATGTATTAGAAATCAGTTTTGTAACTAAGCTTGTTTTAGATTTTTGCATAGGATTTAGTAGGGATGACCAAGGCTTTTGAAAACAATCTGTCCCCGTCGTTTCTCAGTTGTCTGTGTCCTAAAAGGAAAAAAAAAGAGAAACACAAAATATTACGTCAAACACTCAAAGCAAACCTGGACACCTTCAATCCATTTAGCCAAAATCATCAGTACTGGGACAAAAACTCATGGGATATCATGGTTCACATTTCCCTCATACGCCAATGTGAAATAGTTCATTAAGCAGCCTTTACTCATCAGGAGGTAGCAGCGGCAGGCGTAGTAGTGATGGCCCCCACTTTCTGCGTGGCCTCCTTCTTCGCCTGGTGGGCCTGCAGCACAGCAACAGCCTCCTCCACCTGCAGGAGAACCCGTAGAGGTCAGAGCCTCAGGGGAAACCACCGTACATCCCCCTCGAGATCTCGTTTTTTCATGACCTTATACCGGTCGCGTCCGTTTCCTGGTACCTTGGAGCGCAGGGATTCATGGGACTCCAGCATGTGCAGCAGCTCAGAGTTGTCGATCTCCAGCAGCATCCCAGTGATCTTGCCTGCCAAGCTGGGGTGCATAGCCTGGATCAGGGGGAACAGGCGTTCCCCTGACAGGCAGGCAGAGAAAGAAAGGGTTCAATCAAGGGCTCCCACCAGTAAAAACATCCAACATAGATTGCGCCTTCTCCAAAAAATGTATGCCCCCGCATCCTTCGAAGAAGCTCCAGATTCTAGAATGCGGCATTGAGCTTCCGAGGACCAATCAGAACACATCACCAGCCCGCCTCACCCAGCATCTGCTTCTGCTCCTGGGGCGGCGCGGCAGCCAGCATAGAGGCTGTGAGAGGCTCTTGACCCTGCACGTGCACAGCTGGCTGAACCTGCCGGGAGAGAGACAGGCAACATGGGGGCAGCAGGAACCGGCGAGGGAGCAGAACGAAGAAGGTGCCGGGTTCTGTTTCGGTAGACTTACCTGCTGTAAGGCAATGGGCTGCGTCACCTGCGGGTTTGCGCCGCGAACGCCGGTGGCAAACTTGTACGGAGGTACGGCCCGGGGGGAAGGGATTCCCATGGGCGGACGGGGACCCATGGCTTGGCCAGCACCTCCTAATGGTGCACACGACACATACAGAGTTTCGCGGAGGTATTTCCAGCACGTCAATTCTAATGGGGCAGATAGACTACGGCCACTCGGGGGCTTACCGACTCTCTGAGCTCCAGCTGGGCCCAGGCCCCGAGGTCCCTGGGTGCTGGCGCCGGGGGTCATGTGTCTGAGGTTGGCACGCGGACTGGGCTGGCGCAGGGAATTGGCCATCCCCTGGAACCCACCTGGGAAGACGAGTGCTGGCCGGGTTATTACTGGACAGCAGGTACAGTCGCAACGGTACGTTGTCGTGCACTACTTGAATAAACACAGCCTGGATATACAAACCATAATACCGTCGGTCATTGTGTATTTGAGTCACTGAGTATGACAGTCGTTGTGTATTTCCGTCAGTGAGTATGTCAGTCGTTGTGTATGTCATCTCTACCACTCACCTCTGCCCCCTTGCTGCTGCCAGCGTGGGTTGGGCCTCATCTGGGCCAGCTGATTTGGAGCATAGTAGGTGGTCCGGTTCTGGGCCTGGGAGACATACACATGTTTCCTCATCCGTCATTAACAGATACGGCTGTGAGGGTCATGGTCAGTAGAGCACACATCTCTCCCTCCATTACTGACCTGTGGCACCGTGGACATGAAGTACCCACTGGCTGGCTGAAACTGGTTGATGATGGCATTGGCTGGCAAGGCCCTCATGCCAGCGATACGCTGCATGTACTGGTTGGTGAGATGGGCCTTGCGCTCTTCTTTGCGCTGAGCCAGGGCCACATAGAGGGGCTTGGAACCAACAATGCGTCCGTTCATCTCAGTCACAGCCTTGGTAGCCTCCTCTGGAGAAGAGAAGCAGACAAATCCAAAGCCCTTGGACCGTCCCTCCTCCAGCATCACCTGCATTACAAAATGTCAGCCATTTTGTCTCTGGATACCACGTAGGATAAATACTCAACCAAATACTCAACCATAAAGGGGTTGTTTCGGTTGGGACCGTAATATGACAATATCGTTGGCCTCTGCTGAAGCCCTCACCTTGGCACTCGTGATGGACCCGAAAGGGGTGAACTCCTTGCGAAGTTTCTCGTCGTCAATAGTGTCGTCCAAGTTCTTAATGTAGAGGTTAACACCCTGAAACCACAAAAACATGAACATGACCCTGACGCACATCCTCAACACACTTAACTCAACACACTTAACTCAACACACTTAACTCAACACACTTAACTCAACACATTCACTCTCTCTGGATTAAAGTGTGTGCTAAATGAAAAAAATAAAACATTTGAAATGTATATATGTTTCCAAAAAGAAAAAGGGTAAAACAAAGTACTTGGGATGAGGTGGAAAAGGGCAGCTATTGCCACGTGGAAGACGGACACATGCCAGACAACCATCTTCTTTTGTAGGGTTAGAGGACAGCGACGGGCAGGCTGACCTGATAACGGCTGATCCGCTCTTGTTTCAGCATTTCAAACTTCCTCTTCAGCTCTGCCTGCCGTTCCATCTTCTTCTGAGCACGCCCCACAAACACAGTCTTCCCATTGAACTCTTGGCCGTTCATCTCCTCACAAGCCTAGGTAGAGATGCATTTGTTACAGCTAGAGTTGAAGCAGTAAACTCATAGTTGAGCCTAATAGAACGGTCTGTAAATAGTCTCCAAGTCTTTTCCACCAATCACAATAGCATGCCATCCTTTATGACAGGTCTGTCGCGCAGGTATATTAGTACCTTGTTAGCGTCCTCGTGTTTCTCGTAACTCACAAAGCCAAAACCTCTGGACTTGCCACTGGGGTCGGTCATAACCTTCACACTGAGGGTTTTACCTGCAGGGAGGAAACGGCAACAAGTGGGACTCGCCTTTGTGACGGATGCAACTTCCTTTAAAAAAGTCCAAATGACTCCCAAATCCAAAGTCCAAAATTAGCAACGTTACTATGAGTGTGTTTCAACCACAGTTTACCGTATTGGTCAAACATTTCCTTTAGCTTTTCATCATTCATGTCATCGCCGAAGTTCTTGATGTAGACGTTGGTGAACTCCTTTGCTTTGGCCCCCAGCTCTGCCTCCCTCTCCTTCCGAGACTTGAAGCGTCCAACAAACCTGAACACAGCGAGAGAGCAGTGACAAAACTCTTGTAAAACAGTCCTGAGCAGCTGTGGGAAAGGGACTGGGACCCGTCTCTCATGTTTCTTATCCGAGACGCATGTTTTCAGGCTTCGCGCAGGTATCCATACAGTACTATCGCAGACGGTCCCTAGATGCAACAGCCAAAACGGAAGAAAGTCATTTCCACAGTGAAAGAGTCAAGGCCCACTCCAAAACGGTTTTCTTGCGTTGTTCATGGCACCACAAACCAGCAAACAGGGCATTCACTCGATACGTTCAGAACACAAAACGGAAACATTTCGTGGTCCGTGGGATGGAGGAACAGAGGTTCATAAAGACAACAAATGAGAGCCAAATGAGGTTAAGAGACAACCTCTGTCTACTCAGACTGTACCTTGCTCCGCGGACCTCTGCCAATCCGTGCTCCAGTATTGCATTCCTGCCTTCGCTCCATCACTAAAACACACAAGCGTGGTTACACACATACACACGACGGGCAGACGGGGTGAACGTCACACAGACAAGACAGCTTAGCCGACACGGCGGGGTGGAACTGTGTCGTTGTGTACATGGCTTTGAAAGGTTAATCTACCAGTAAGCACAGCAACAAACCAAAAATCCCACTCACTGTAGTTAAGACAAACCACACAGAAAGACTGGGCGTCTGGGGTCAGTGTGGGGAAGAGGCTCTTTATATCCATCTACAATGTGTCCACCTCTCCTCACGCGTGCTCATTCGCCAATATCACCAGGAATATCCTGTTCATTTAGACCCATTGCAACGCTTTATATCGACCTCTGCATCATTTTAATGTTTGACCATTGCGTAATTAAAGGGAATTTGGTGTGGCAGAGGTGCTTTCGGCCCGGTCACAGTGATAAAACTCTAGCCCCTTCCCCACCATTCAACACCCCCTCCGGGTTGATCAGACACTCACACCTTGCGGTCGTTCAGCAGCATGCCGTTCATCTTCTCGATGGCGCGGTCGGCCGCGTCCTGCGTCTCAAAGTGCACAAACGCGTATCCCTTGGAGCCGTTCTCATCGCACACAACCTGTTTGAGAGGCAGGTTTGTGTTGTTTAAAAGGAAATTCTGTTTACCAATGGGGTCTTCCAAATGCAAATCCACAGACTTAACCACTGAGGGCTTCCAACATTTGAATGTTGTATAACCGAGTAGGACCTCAAACTGCATTGGCTGATCCCTCACAGCGACCGAGTGTGAGTCATTTTAAAACTGGACAACAAGAGGAATCAGCCAATAGTGAGGAACCTTGGTGAGACCGCTTTGTGCAATGGCATGAATATAGAGATTAGAATTCTCTCTGGGTAAGAATCACTTTCTTACTTTGCATGACAGAATGTTCCCAAAGGCAGAAAAGGTGTCATAGAGGGCCTTGTTGTCGATGGTCTTGTCCAGGTTCTTGATGAACACATTGCCCACCCCAGACTTCCTGAGGGAGGGGTCTCTCTGTGACCACATGATTCGGATTGGCTTCCCTTTCACTACATCAAAGTTCATAGTGTCCAGAGCTCTCTCGGCTAGAGGGCATGGGGAAGGGGGTCAGGGGGCACGGGGAGGAGTTCAGAAGGTAGAGGGGGAAGGGGTCAGGGGGCACGGGGAAGAGTTCAGAAGGTAGAGGGGGAAGGGGTCAGGGGGCACGGGGAAGAGTTCAGAAGGTAGAGGGGGAAGGGGGAAGAGGGAATAGTCAGGTTAACATAAAACATTAGTCCTTAAGAACAGCTCAGCTGCTATGTACACCACACCATTGTTTTATTATGTTCAGTGCTCAACACACCATCTTAAACAAGAGCATTTGGGGGCCAATCACACACATAGGATCAGAAGAACTTCACAGGCCACAAGTCATAGTTTAATAATTCTCTCATAACAAATAGAATCAATGGCACACAAGTGAAGCCCTTATTAAATGGGATAATAGCAGATGACAACCGGACACATTGCGTTAGCGTGCTCCAACTTGGATTATCATTTTGTAGCTATGCCTATAGCGATTTGGGTTTTTAGTTTTGGCGTTTTCCTGCCGCCTCCCTCTCATAACCCCTGTTCATGTCCATCTAGGCACATGTGCCAGAGGCCTTCCCTTTGTTCCTGTCACTCCACGGCAACACACACCCGGGCTTTACAGCAAAGCATTTCCGGTAAACAAAACAGGGCAGCCTTGTGTCTGCTAGCATCAGCAGTTTTCTCTTCAATTGTGCTGTACACAAATCAGCTCCGAGGTGTGCCCTGTGTATGTAGTTCTGGAAGGTCCCCTGATCCAGACTTGATTTTAAAAAGCGACATCACGTGGATCTCCGATTGCTCAATACATGAATGGCAGAAAAAGATAAACACATTATGAAATCAAATAACAGGTGAGGTAAATGTACAACACAAACGAAATGCTGTGAACCTTACAGATAATGTTAGACAATTTGTGTTTAGTAACAAAAATACCATACATTTATTTTTGCAACAAGCTAACTATAGGATTGTTTATTTTAGGCTTGTAACTAAACACAAATTGTCTAACGTTATCCGTGTATACTTGTATACTTGCGGACCCGGATTAAGGCCAGTCCTGGACTAAAAAAGCCTAAAGATTTTTCACTGAGCTAGATTTTTTTGTCAAGGACTAGGCTTAATCTTTGTTTGCAAAACCAACCCTAAATGGTTTTAGATATTATAGACAGGCAACATTTGGGCTGCCTGAGGTACTATATTTAGCGAGGGGTCCTGAGAGGTATGTGCTGGCGTGGAGGGTGAGTTAGGCATTCTTTACCATTGATGAAGGGAGATGAATTCAACAAGAAGGTTCAGAGAAGCAACACTAGGTCTTGCAACTGTTAACAAATGCAGCTGTTACCATAAAACAAGCGGAGACGTTCAGGCAAAGCTACCTCTGTCACATGAAAATGTTTCCCAACACTTCCTGACGTAACATAAGTTGGTTGGGTAAAACAAAACTTCTAACTAATATTATGACCATGGGGTTTTCTCCTAACTCAGACATGCAGTTGGCAGGTGTGAAACTTAAACACAAAAGCCAAAAAGACATACACTTTATAAACAGTTGGCCGACAAAGATCTCTTATTTGCCCTAGAGCTCAAACCCGTCAGGTCGTACTTATATACATTATTCTACTGAGCAGAATACAGCTACATGGCTAATGAAGTGATTGTTCAATCAAATGATACATTAGAGCATGACATTTAAGTTATATTTTAAACTTACAATAGAAATAGGAATGGGGAAATCTTGGAGATTTGTTACGAGTGTACTCTTGTATGGAGTAAGTTTGGAAAATACATTGTAGCCCAACCTAAACAATACACTACAGATCCATGTTTAGAGGAAGGAACATGGACCATTGTCACTTTTACCAGTTCAGACATACATGCATCAACCAACTGTTGCCTAGCATGTCTTTGAATGTGCAGTCAGGCACACTCCTATAGTCCAAGACTCCTATAACATAATGTGATTAACATACATGGAAAATACTTATCCAAACATTATAAGATCAGACGTGTCACCAGATGACCTGACTGAGTAACATGCCCAAAAAATTGAACCATAAAAGGTGTTAAATCCACGGAAAATAATGCATTGTAGAAAGTGGGAATATATCATTTACACACTTCCGACAACTGATAATGATAGTATTAATCCGTTATCTCCACATTTTAACACGTGGGTTCAATTCCAAAAGACGATGAGAACTCAATTAAGTTCTTGAAAAGACTGGATAAGTCGACGTGTCATAGTGTGAAAAATATACCTGAAGCAAAAGTAAAGTATGTGTTTCTCATCCCAATCCCCACTAGTCCCTTATAGTGAGTTAACATTGCCTCTTTGCCAAGGCAACACTTCCATGGGAATTAAAAACTAAAGAAATATTGGCAAGTCAGTGCCATTCCTGCAGCGGTTAAATAGGTGTTCAATCAAATAACAATGCAATGTCTGTGGTATCAAAGTGTGTGAATCTACTGAAAACCCACTGTGCTGTGCTTCTGGTCTGATTGAAGTAGCTCATTGGGCATTAGTCTATCAACATTTCTGTAATTAAAGTTGTGTAAGGCCTCAAACGGGTTTTTACAAACACATAACTGACCAATTCCAAACTCCCACATGGTTACAAACACAGCATTAGGTTGTTTTCATGTAGACCAAAATAGGTTTTATCATTGGCAGGGCCATGCTCGCAGAGGGTCACCATTTTGAAGTTGTCAACTCGGTGGGACGTCTGATAGGTTAAGGTAGGATCACATGACTCCTTCCGAGCCATAGAGGCCAGTTTTTTCGTGTGCTCACAGACTCCATAATGTTAAAGATGTAGGAAGGTTTACTGTATCTCTCTGAGGTCACGCTCCCCTGCTTAGAGGGTGCAGACACATGCGATACATTACAGTGCCTGGATAGAGATATCAGGCATTAAACTATTGCTTCATGCATGCCACATCTGAGCAAATGAATGTAGCACTGTTCAACTCTGCCTTTGGTAAAACGCAGCATAGGGGCAATGGGAGCTAATTTCACTTCAAAACAATTCCCTGGTGAACCTTTAAATAGGAACAAAAATGGGTCATTTTCTGTAAGGCACGGTGAAGTATTGTGGAGCAGAACTGCAGCGCCATCCTTTCACCAGTTGAGGCAGAACAAACCCTGGCTCCAACAAATCAGATGTTTTCTTCTGGTCAATTCTTGTATACTGTTATATTAAAGTAGGCCACCATCACTATTTGCTAGTCCAAATATGTACTTCTCCACTCACAGAGTAACCCATAAAGACCAAAAGTTTTTTTAGAATCTGTACAGCATACAATAGCATATGGCAGTACCAAAGTTACAGTGACACAGATTAAGATGTTTTATTAAAATTCACATAGAAAACATGGACCCACTCAAGCTTTCATGCATGGATACGTGCAAGCTTACCTGAGCCTAAAGTGAAGGTTGTATTAATATCATATCATCCTGCAACTAATTCCCCCCAAATGAAACCAATGGATTGTAATTAACAAGCATAATCTCTCACAAACAACAATGTTTTTGACTATACTTTGGTTAGTTAAGTCCTACATAGTGTTTAAAAAACAACTTTGACATGATGCTGGAGCTATCACAAGAGATTCAAAATATAAACTTCCCAGGTAAAAAGATGCATACAAATCAGTCAAGGGTATTAAAACATTTTGATACACTTTAAACTTTCAAGACATCTGTTGATCTGTATCCCTCCGTTAAGAAAGTCACTGAGCAAACAAGCGCAGGTACAGGAGTCTTATTTAACGCTTTAATTTCAGACAACACTGCTACGATTTTGACTTAACTTCGGTGAATTATGCATCTTGTCTAAGAAATCCAGAATTCATAACATTGGGATTAGCACAGAGGGGTGGTACGTATTATTCAGAGACAATAGGTTGTCATACAGTCGGCTATAATCAGCAGTAGACGGTTAATAACATGTTCATATCCAGTCCACATGCATGACAGAAGACTTATGCAAACACACGGTTACATTGGTGTCATGCTATATTTCTTACCGTCCGTGGGTTGCGAAAAATTCACATAGGCATAACCCAGAGACCGTCGGGTGATCATATCACGACATACTCGAATAGACAGCACCGGTCCAGCTGGGCTGAATTTCTCATACAGCATAGCCTCCGTGATATCAGGGTGCAGATCGCCAACATAAAGAGAAGCCATTGGATAACTCCCCGCAGTCGCTGTGTTCATTTCTTGGAGTGCAGAAAATATAGAAATTCTTCACTCACGCTGTAAACTGAATTCTTTATAAGTATTGTTCTCCGGTACTGAATCTTTTTGTAGTTTGTGTGTAGAAAATACGCTCTATATCCCACCAGAATGTGACTTCAAAGAAGTTTAACGACTCACTGACGAGAGAAGGCTTACACCAGAATTAGATATCACAGTATTCTCCTGATGAATCGATTTGTCCTTAACGTCGGGTTAAGCCCGAGGCCTCCTGTTAACGAAGAATAATATTTTGCTTTTTAGAAGTTTTTTTTTTTATTATTTCGAATATTACGGTACTTGTTTTTTATTAAGATTTTGTATATTTTATATTTTTTATATATTTTTTGGTTTTTTAAAGTTGTTAAAGGACGGTGAGTTAGACACTCACGGTTGTTTTGTGGCCGGGGAAAGAGACTGCGTGGGAAAAGCATGGGCATTTTATAGACAGTGCGGTGCGCAGAGGAAATAGTAGACAGGGTCAAACTTGGAATAGAAAAAGCTCGAGCAGGCCGTGTAAAGGGGGGACGGGCGGGTGTAGGTTACAATCACAACTACCCATCACGGATCCCTACAGCGACATCTGGGTGTGACTACGTTGGGGTTATTATAGCAAGGGGGAAAACAACACCCCGCTTATTTAGAGCTGTCTAATGGTGATCGCATGAAAACAGAAACCAAAAGCAGTTGACGCAACACATTTATTCAAATGTCAAAATGGACCTGTTCACTGGAATACTCCACCATGCTCATGCGACCTGGTTAATAAGCTTTGTCCAGCTCCCTAAAGAGGACGGTACAAGTTATTTAGGAAGAGAGAGGAAGCAGTTTAACCACCTGAAGAAAAATACACACATAAATCTGACAGCGACCCCTAATGACTCATCTTCATCAAGGGGGCATTTGGTATTGGCTTTTTTACCCTTATGATTAGCTCCACACCGGAAGAGTTCATAAGTGAAGACAAATGTGTTCCCATGAACTCCATTAATATGATTGCATATCAAATATTTACTCCTCATTACTAAGTACATCCCCCGTCATGCATTGATCTACCCAGAGAGTTAGCAGTGTCTCACTACAAATTACCAGAATTCTGGGGAGTTTCATGCAAGCTGATACTTCTGAGAGCTTTTGAACGTCTGGCAATCCAGTCAAAAGCTGGATGTGGTGTCAAACGGAAACCACCACAAACAGAGTCGTGGGTTGACCAAGCTGTCCAGTAGCTCTGACTAGTTGGGTATTTGGTGGCTCTGTTTGTAGCTTAATGTTTGATAAATTATGTGCAAAGAAAAAAAAAATAGCATACCATCTAGCATACACCATACTTTGGTGAAATTTGGGGGTGCGGTCTGGAGTTCCACGGAGCGTGAATTTTTTATTTTGTTTTCCTGAGACAAGGTTTAATTTGTGTCCGCAAAAACATCACTAAATATAGTGTTCGTGACCACAGGGACCACGAGCCCCACGTCATCTGGAGCAGAAAATACCCCTAAAAAACTGTTTGAGCTTTGTCAAGGTAAAGTTAATGACAGAAAAATAGGAACTGTCTTCTTTGTAATGCATTAAAATTGTATTTATTGGTTAGACCCTCCCGCTCTGTTTTTCTTTCTCCCAAATGTATTTTTTTACGGAGTGTCGGTAGGTGAAGCGTCGTTAGGAGTTAAAAAGCCCACCTGGGCTAGGTGCTGCGGCTTACTTGGTTAGATTTTGTGTTCATATCATTTTTTAAAAACAGTTTAAATAAGGTTGCCATTTTTGTCACAGCTCAAGAGCCGTGTGGTGCAACAATTCATTTAAAAGAAAAACATATTTTACAAAACGTTTATTTTTTTGCGGAGCTGAAAAACGATGCTGTCTATGGAATGTGTAATTTAGGAAGATAGTGAAAGAGCTTTTTATCTCGGTAAATTATCGAAACGTGCGATCGTACTTGGTTAGTAATACACAGCCAGCTAGTAGCTATTCCTCACACCAAACACGGGTCTTAAACGGGGTATTCATTCCGCCAAACGTTTTATTTGCGAAATTATCATAAAAATGCAGGGAATCGCATAATTGCAGTTTATTTAGTAAACATTCCAAACAAAATGTTGTTTGGTGAAAAATATAAACCACCTAATAAATCCAGACACTAGGCTAGACAATAGGAAGAGACTCGGATAAATGCCAATGTAGTAATGTCATATTTAGGATTATTATGAGTAATTATCATTATTCGATGTATATTATTAATATTAATAGTAGTTATTTAGTTATTGTATTATTTGATCTGACTGGGTCTGTTTATTGCATGGTACGATAATGCCTTGATCATGAACAACTGCCCAGTGAGATGAAGGTCGCAATAAGCCATACATGAATTTTGAAAAGTACGAAGAAGGCGTGTCTCTAGCTGTCTTGCTTTCAGGTAAAGGTTGATTTTACGCAGGTGAGTAGATAGGGCGGCGAACAAAGCTAAATGGCTGGAATGTTCAACATTCCAATTGCGATACGGGAATACCCTTAAAATTACCTGAATGCCAGCGTAATTCAACATGGTGAACCTAGGTGAGTTTAGAATTGTTTTGTACTTTGTTCTGGAAGTCTACGTGGAAGTAGTGTAAATATATATATGCTACAGTAGTGCGTTACCATCCAATGTCTTGCAATGGTCTAGTTGCATATTAACTTTTCTGCCTTTGAGTTTCATTATAACATGAACGGTTGCTAGATTTGGACATTTCTATTTCTGTCCTTGACTAAATAACCCAAATGACTGCCTTCCATTAAACTACATGGCAGCTTTCACATGTACACTACGTGTAAAAAGCGGAAGTTACATTTCGGTTGGACCTTTTGTTTGCCTAAATGACGGATCGTTTAAAGGTTTAACAGGCCAACTGCGACCAAAATACAGTACACTTTGTTTAATACTTTACGCTGTAATACACTGACGTTTTGTGTTCTCCCAAAGCCTTGAGTTGTAGTATCGTTACCTGGCCTCTTACTACCCGCTGTTCTGAGACCTTAGGATGACATTACCAGCACCGCTCACTAAACCAGATTCTTTCTGCTTCCTATAAACATTACAGACGAAACTTGATAGCTATTCACTTTTCCAAACAAAATATTTCTTTAGCGAAATCATTCCTTAGGTAATTTTAATTTACGCAAGGTTCAGGCCCCACCCTGATTAATTAGTTGTTTTGCAACTAAAATGTTTTGTTTGACAAAATGAAAAAAACCCGTAACTCCTAACCAGTGTCACCATATCTACCATGTGGCAGCATGATTTCTAAGTGATATACAGTACAGGCAGGTGTTTTAAAATACCATGCCAACATAGGAAGTGACTTTATTATATAAACCCAGTTACGGTTTCCTAAAGTACTTTAAACATTGCAGCAGTGTCCTTATGCTCTGCTGTTCTTGGCCCCAGGTGTGTGCTGCGCCGATCTCCAGGACAACAAGACCCTGATGAAAATGGGTCTGGGTATGGTGCTGGTAGGACATGTCAATTTGTTGCTGGGAGCATTGGTACATGGCGTCGTGCTCAGGAACCTCCACATTTACATCCACATTCAGGCTCTGGACAGGGCCAAGTTGTATGCCTTGTCCAACATTATCGCCCTGGTGGCAGGGCTTGTGGTGAGTTACTGGAACATGTCTGTGTATTTTTGTATAAGTGGTCTAAGCAATACAAAGTGGTTTGGCCTTCTTTTCATTGTTGTTAAAGAACAGGCTGGCCAATAGTGAAATAAGTGACATGACCAAATGGTATATTGCAATAGGTGTGACCTTGTGGGTAAACATTGTATGGTCTCTCCATACATTATCCATTTACCATTGTGGTTTGTATTGGCTTACATGTGACTTCTTTACTCTTTTCACAGGGAATCATAGCTGGAATATCAGCCATAGTCCTATCCAAAAACAAGAAAAACAGGATTCTGGTAAATATTTTGCCTCAGTCTCTGATACCACCTCACTCGTGAGAATGAGCTGGTCGTTTCTGTCTCTGCTGGCCACGGACAGGCCGAAACACTGTTTGGGGTTGGTGCTTGTCAGAACCTGCCCTGCTTGGTCTGGTCTGGTCTGGTTTCATCTGGCTTTTCTGTCTGCCTCACCGTCTGTCTCTGAGGCAGCATTGGTTGTATGGTGCTTATTTATTGAAAATAAAGTATGAAAATATCTTGCGCATATGAGAATTTCAAACCCGTTGTTCAAGTACCTTGTAGAAGCACCTTCTGGCAGCAATCACAGAGTACACATCGTCGCCCCCGACCTTTCTTGCACTATCAGTTTGGCTTGTTTTACGGAGTGTTTCTTGGACATTTTCGCTCCGACATGTGTGGGGCTTTACATAGATGTGAGCATCTTTTTAAATCATGTCCACTGGAGGACTCACAGACACGTCGAGGGATGTGCCAGAGCTCAATTTGGAGTGTCATGGCAAAGTGTCTGACTACTTATGACCATGAGACATTTCGGCTTTGAACCCCCCCCCCCCCCAAATGAGCACAAATGTCCGAAAATGGTTTTGGCTTTGTCATGA
>JACXGK010001204.1:59435-75522 GCA_016801125.1 Novumbra hubbsi | reverse complement strand
TCTCTAAGTCTGTTTCTGTGTCTCCATGCCTCGATGTCTGTGTCTCTATGTCTGTTTCTATGTCTCTAAGTCTGTTTCTGTGTCTCCATGCCTCGATGTCTGTGTCTCTATGTCTGTTTCTATGTCTCTAAGTCTGTTTCTGTGTCTCCATGCCTCGATGTCTGTGTCTCTATGTCTGTTTCTATGTCTCTAAGTCTGTCTCTGTGTCTCAATGCCTCGGTGTCTGTTTCTATGGTTCTATACCTCTTTGTCTTTTTCTGTTTCTCTAAGTCTGTCTCTGTGTCTCCATGCCTCGGTGTCTGTTTTTTATGGTTCTATACCTCTTTGTCTGTTTCTGTGTCTCTAAGTCTGTTTCGGTGTCTCCATGCCTCGGTGTCTGTTTCTATGGTTCTATACCTCTTTGTCTGTTTCTGTGTCCTTAAGTCTGTTTCTGTGTCTCCATTCCTCGGTGTCTGTTTCTGTCTCTATGTCCGTTTCTTTGTCCCTCTCACACCCCTCTCTCCTTCTGAGGATGTCAAACAGCCACCTCAAGATGCCGCCTGTCTATCTCGTTAAAGTGCTTTCCTTCACAGAGAGAAACAGAGAGAGAGACAGAAACACAAGGGGAAAGAAAGTAGCAGGGCAATGGAAGAATCGAGGAAAGCATTGAGATTACATGAATAGTACATGGTATTTCATTTGGTTCCCCATTAGCCAGGCTGCAGCTACTCTCCCTGGAGCCCAGAATAGAGAACCCAACACAGTACATTACGATGTGTGATAATATACACATAATACAACATCTAGCCTGAAATGACAACATGAATACTACAATAATATACTCAATAATAAAATACATAGTAATAAAATGTATAACATACATAAAAATATAATACAAAATCCATAATAATGCCTGTTTGTCTCGTCACAGTTTCCGCCATGCCTCCAGGTGTCCATTAATCCATTTCCATAATCTGGTTGTATACCTAGTTTTAGTAGACTGGGTGGGCATTATTATATTAAGTGGAATTGCCCTCCGGTCACATGGCTTGTGTGGTACCGAATGATTTCCAGACATCTCTCCCGGACGCAAGACCAACAAGAGTGCTGTCGATCCACCAGGAGTCAGAAGACAATTCCATGCATACTATTGACTTTCGCCCTACCATGTAAGGGCCTGTACTGGCTGTTTGTTGCCGTACCTACTGCTATTTGCCTATGTAATTGCCTGACTAGGCCACTTAACTGGGCTGCAGTCCAGTGACAAGACAAGCGTCTCTGGGAGCTGTTTTATTGACAAGTGGCAAAGAAGCAGATCACGGCCTCACCAGAGGTGGTCCTCATCCTATTTTAGCAACTATTCAATATATAGGTTTTCAGCGTGTTAGCTTGTGCTATCTAGGGTAATTCCCTTCAGCTTCCACTACTTTTCCCCACCACATTATTCAACAATTTATGGATGGTTTTCTGTGGTTGTTAGTGTTCAGATGTTATAGCCACTGGACTCCACGCTGTTACATAACCCATGCTTTCAAGAATTTCACATACTGAGTTCATGTATACATAGTCTCAGGATTCGGAATCTGACTTTCAGTAGCATTTCCAGTGAAAGGTCTGCATCCCTATTGAGAAAGTTTAACTCTGTGTGGATGAAAACTGAATAAATGGTGATTGAATCCTGTTGAGTTTCTGTGGGAACAAATAAACCATTCCGTTGGACTGGGGAACGAGGATTATAGAAGGCAAGCCTATAGGTTTACAGTGCTTTGCAGTGTTTTCTAGGCAAGAAACTAATGTGCATATTTTATACTTTTACAAATTAACACAAATTAAGGAGGTGGCAATGATACACTCAACAACAAGATTTGGTTTTCTGCATTCTGTGTGTGTGTGTGTATATGTGTGTATATGCAACAGGGTATCTGGTTTTCTGTTTTTCTGGGAAGTCTCATCTCACAGGAGATTACTGTATATCCTCCTAAAGCTAACAGGATTTATACAGATTCAAGGATTTATTACATGAAATGCTAAATGTTGGCAGATGCAGAATGCATCCCAAATTACAGTCTATTTCTTAATTTGCTCTACATTTGACCAGAGCCAGACTGCATGTGCACTGGTCTAAAACAGTGCACTAAATAAGGGAATAGGGTGCCATTAGGGACAGCCATAGTCTTAATTTCACACCGCTTCTGGATTTACTTTCGTTAACAATGCTACCAGGACAATCCATGACCACACGACAAAACAGGATCCCAAATAATCAGATTATGACTGAAAAGCTCCTGTCTTGGATACCTGTATGAATTGAATTAATTATTATCTGTTTGGCTCCTTTTTACACCTAAACTGTAATTTGTGTGCATAATTTAATCTGTACAGAAAAAACTGTATTTCTCCTCCATCCACCGATCTCTTGACAGCAACCCCCCGAGGCAGCAACTCAGCCTGGGTACAAGGGCAGAGTGGATGAGTCTGGTCTGTGCCTCTGGATGCAGTGGGCCTTTGAGCATCTGGCTGTAGGGAACCCCTCTGTGAAGCAGCCAAGTCAGGCCAGTTATCAGTAACCTAATCTAGCGGTCACGGCATCTTCATCATCATCCACATCCCCAGCATCGGCAACAACATCGCCAACGCCATCCCAATCTTCATCGCGATCAGCTCTCCCCTCCCCAATGACGCGCTAGAACTGCCGTAGCCATGGAAACGGCTCGGCCAGTGGACGCCCTTGGGAGGGCAGTTCTTGACAGAATTCCTGGGCCTCCACATTCGCTAAAGGTCGGGTTGTTGTTTATCTTCACGGAGGGAGAGCTTCTGTGTCCTCCGGGCTGCATGCTTGCCTGCGTGCCCAGTCTGTCTTCCCGTCCATCTCCCTCGCTCTCGGTTTTATTTCGGTATGTCCATGTAATTGTCGGACTGCCTTCCTGCCTTCTGTTTGTGTGCCAACCCGCTTCTTGTCCATCTTTCTCTCTCATTTGTATTTCCCCGTCTTGTTGTCTGTCTGCCTGACTATATTTCTCTGTTACCACAGTATTGGACATAAGTGTGTACCCCCAGTAGAAGCACTGTGAGGGAAGCACCGTGAGGAAACTGAACATAGTCATAACCTAAGAAGTTAAACTAAAGCCATTTGCTTCTTGAATTGACTCCAACGTGCTTGCCTGCTAACAAGAACATTTCACATTTTGCTAATTGAGCAGACACTCTTATATAGTGCTTCGTACAGTGTTTTAGGTGGCCTTGAAGTGTGCACAGGGTTTAACATTTTTGGAAAACCTAGACATTTTGGGAGAGTTTGTGGAATTTTGTTACTCAAAAGACACTATTAATATAGACTTGATACATGTGACATTCTGCAAATCAATGCATATTTAAGCCCAATTATTGACGGTATGATAGCTTAAACACATTTAAACAACCAATTTGTCTCTGTGCT
Organism: Novumbra hubbsi; assembly: GCA_016801125.1. NCBI lineage: Eukaryota > Metazoa > Chordata > Actinopteri > Esociformes > Umbridae > Novumbra > Novumbra hubbsi. Next base: position 72,107 of record JACXGK010001204.1, on the reverse strand, counting down.
ATATTATAATGCACTGGATGTTGGTGGGGAAAATATTGGTCAGAGGTTCTCCTTTAAGCAGTTGTCAGATCTCCTTAACAATTAATTAACATTAGACATAAAATACAATCTACAGGGGCTTATGGAACCTTGATTGCTCAAGCCTTGATTGCTTAAGAAATCCTTATGTTTAGCCCAGTAACCCACCTCGTGGTATCTGGAAAGTATCCCTAAATATGGAAAGCAGCTTACTGAGTTTTCCGGGACTTTTTTGTTAACACTTTATTTTAACAACATATGGAATACTGCAAAACATTTCCAAATCAATTATGTTCTACTGTCCTTCATGTAAATCAGGTATTTTCTGACTTAAACTCAGATTTAGAATCTTTACAGAAATCATCACTAGATCTTAAGCTGGTGCAAACTGTTAAATGAACGTATAATATTCTCTAGGGCTCATAACTTAATACAGCATAATATGACTACGCTAGATGGGATCCAAATTGAATATTTTAATATGGGGAACGGAGAGGAGCCAAAATCTGTTAAGGTGTCTGTGGAACCAAGCAGCGGGGAATTTGAACCGCGGGGCCGGTGGTCCAAAAGACATTCCATGGCCGGAGCCAAGGAAGGGGCACAAAAACAAGAGAAAAAATTTTTCCTTCAAATATGTGTCTTGGTATTTGGCTTGAGGAGAGAATTAGTTCAAAACTCAGGTTGCTGAAATAGTAGATAAACTCAAGTTTAAGATGTGTTTATAGAAATAGAGCTTGTCTGTCAACATTTAAATTGTCCAAGCCACCAAAATCAGTTCAATAATTTATTTACAAAAAACAGGTTTAATTCTGTTAAATGTTTTCTAACTGTGTTTTTTTCAAACAGGATACAGTAAGCAGTCTCCAGGGGTATGAAGGAATTATACCAAAATGTACTGTCTACAACAATAATTCAGGAGTCTCATTTCCTATGGTCATTTTTCTTTTTTACTGTCATTGCTGTCTCCCTTTTAGTGATGAAAAGATTTGCAGAAATTAAGAACGAGAATATAAACATGTACGTAGGTATTCACAGCTTTTGCTCAATACTTTGTGTAGCACCTTTGTCAGCAATTTCAGCCTCAAGCCACTCTTTGATATTTTGGCTGTGTGCTTAGGGTGGTTGTCGGAGGATAAACCTTTTCCCCAGTCTGATGTCTCTGTACATTGCTGCATTCATCTTTCCCTTGATCCAGCTTATTCACCCAGTTCCTGCTACTGAAAAACATCCCCACAGCATGATGCTGCCACCACCATGCTTCACTGTAAAGATGGTATCAGGCAGGTGATGAGCAGGGCCTGGTTTCCTCCCGACATGACGCTTGGCATTCAGGCCAAAGAGTTCAATGTTTGTTTCATCAGACCAGAGAATTTTGTTGCTAATGGACTGAGAGTCCTTCAGGTGCCTTTTGGCAAACTCCAGGAGGGCTGTCATGCCTTTTACTGAGGAGTGGCTTCCGTCTGGCCACTCTATCATACAGGCCTGATTAGTGGAGTGCTGCAGAGATGGTTGTCCTTCCGGAAGTTGCTCTTATTTTCATAGAGCAACGCTGGAGCTTTGTCATAGTGACTATCAGGTTCTTGGTCACCTCCCTGACTAAGGCCCTTAATTTTGGCCGGGAGGCCAACTCTTGGAAGAATCCTGGTGGTTCCAAACGTCTTCCATTTACGAATGATGGAGGCCACTGTGCTCATTGGGACCTTCATTGCTGCAAAAATGTTTCTGTACCCTTCCCCAGGTCTGTGCCTCGATACAATCCTGTCTCAAAGGTCTACAGACGATTCATTGGACTTTGCTCTGCACTGTCAAATGTGGGAACTTATATAGACAGGCATGTCAGTGCAGACGCCAAATCATGTCTATTCAATTGAATTTACCACAGGTGAACTCTAATCAAGCTGTAAAAAATTATTATTAACATATTTTTATTTAATAAAAAAATAAAAAATCACATTATCATTATGGGGTATTGTGTGTAGAATTTTGAGGAAAAAAATATTTGTATTAATTTTAGAATACGGCTGTAACAATATAACATGTGGATAAAGTAAAGCGTTTTCAATACTTTTTGGATGCACTGCGTATGCAAATGCTACCAGCATTTTGATCTTTTTTTCTTTGCACACACTAGAAAAAGTTGTTGGTTGATACACTGAGCTGGAGGACAGCATGTGAATCCTACCAGTGATATTGTAGATATTGACTGTCAGCTGTCAAATGAATAAAACAGTAGTTCAAATCAACAAAACAAAAATCACAAGTAATTCAGTCATTCTCAACTCAAGCAGAGGTTTTGGTGTATATTATGACTCTATCACTCTGTATCAGTAAAAAAGATCAATAATAAAGTAGTGACATTCCTTTTTTGTATCCTGTATCCAATTATCAGTTATAAAATGGATTTATAATACTCTAGCCTGATCTATTTTTCTATGTGAGCAAAAAAGCCAGAGCGGTTCAAAGTGCAGCTTAAAACAAGCAGAAATTATCCAAGAATGGCAGAACTATCATCGGCCAAAAACCTCTGTTCCGAGCAGCAGCTGCGCCGGGTCAAATGAACCGGTGGAAAAAAAGTTGAGAGGTCCAAGTACCATAAATTTTATGACGAGTATGTCCTCTTTGGTTTTACCTCCACAGCTACAAAATCGCCTCAACCACTGCTGCGACAAGTTCTCAAATGATAATACCAGCCTATTCACAACACCTCAATATAAAGCATCATTCCTATTTGGGTAAGACAGAAACAATTTTCCAAACGAAGCTTTCAGAAGGTAAACTACGAAGTATCACAGTATATATCACATGTATGCCTTGGCAAGCAAGACAACGATTCCTGAGTTATATTTTATATTTTGTTTGAAATGACACAGTGAAAGTTATCAACTGTATTTCGTTTAGGCCTCGGATTCCCAGACAGTAAGGCTGCTGCTTATTTGCTTTGCAGAGGGAAAACACTACACAGGCCTTTTTAACATTCTGGTTTGGGGAAACATGCACTCACTGAACAGCTGGTCTTTGGATCTACACATTTGTGCAAAGTGACATGTTCATCCATGGCCATAATTGAGACCAAGCAAAGGAACAGGCGTGAGTTGGAGAGAAGCCTGATAACAGCTTTGCCACATTGCCCTCAAGACTGAGAAAGAGAGACAGGGTCAAGTTTCCCCATGTTCCACATACAACAATATATGGGTTAGGCCTATAATAGTGGGGCAAATAACCTGGACAAAAACAAAAACTGGTTGTGTGTGCTTGGGCCGCTGGCATTTATAACGAAAGTGAGCAAAACACAAAAACAATATGAAAGCATAGGTCAAGGTCTACTCCGGGCTAGTTGGCGCAGGTTGTTTGTCATTGGCACATCTTATAACAGAGAGCGGGCACAAGCCTTTGGTGCTGGATGGTTACCCATGGCAGCTCTTATTCCTCTTTCTATCAAACGTCATGATGTGGAAAGGTGGGGCTGATGCTCCCAGCTGCCTCTGGAATGTTCCAGAACCTCTCAGCATTCTCCCAGTGCAAACTCTCAATAATCTGTTATACGTTTTGAAGCCTGGAAACGCTCGCTCTGCGGGGTTGGAGACACTGATAAGGGCGAGGCACCACACTATTTGTAAGAAATGGATTTCATATTTTTTGAAGCACCTAGACCCATTTCACATGAACAAATACTATTGATATTAAACTTAATTTAACTTAATTTTAGACTTAGAATTTTCCACCACTCCGACTCAGATTAGAGGCTACTTGACGTAAGTGAAAAAAAGCTAAAGTGTTCAAAAAAGCTTGGGAACCACAGCTTTATAGTAATGTGCTCTTCAGTTATTTTCAAGTGAATATTTCTGGACACATCCTTTCAGAAACACTCAGTATATCCGACATGACTCATTAAAACACAACATAGTATTACGAGAACCAATTATTGATTAACTTTGGATACAAGATGAAAGATCTTTGTACAACTGCTTTGAGCTATGTCCCAAATAAGTGGATTGAGCAAAAAGCAGAGCTCTAACTTTAGTTGCATTTTTTCATATGATATGTTGTATGAGTTATTTGCTGCCTTTGAAATTGTATTGCCAGGCCACACTTGTAAATTACAACATGATGTCTATGCATCCACCATAAGAGACTGATAAAACCTCCTGTTCCAGAGGTTCAGACACAGTTCCATCCTCTTCTGTGTCTTTGGCTCTGGGGTAGGGCTATTGGCCACTGAACTTCGGTCCCAATGAGAGATGTTGGTGACTGTCCACTGTCCATCGCCAAGATTTTTCCAAGATTCTTCCGCTATCTCTTTGGTCAGGATGCAAATTCCACGGGCTCTTGTGGCAGGAAAGGCCTGAAGGGGAGCCGCTGAAGAGGCTTTGACATGCATAATGGTACCCAGCCTTGGCTGTCAGGTGTAAAGGAGACATTGATATGCATAATGGTATGCAGCCTTCACAGACCTCTGATGGATTACCCTTTACCTAGGAAGCTCCTTGATGACGCAACATTATCAGTGTCCTTCCAGATGGTAGATAGGGAGAGACAGGGAGAGGGAGCTACAAAGAAACAGAGAAAGACAGATGTTGAGAATGAGAGAGAGGTAGATAATTATGATGGGATGTTTTGAGGTTGAAGAGAAAGACAAAATGAGAGATGTAACAATTCCACTGTGACAGCTACACTGCTTAGTGCCAGAATATGAGTAGAGTTTGCAACAGCTGGTGGTACTTGATACAAACCATCAAAGACGGCCGAAGGCACAGTTAGGACTTCACACTTAAGGCTGAATTATCATAAACAACAAACATTATACACCAAGACATTCAGGCTGTTCTGAAATCGACTTCCTAGCAATGCATATTTGGTAATGTATCCACTGCAGGAAGCTGTGGCCGCATTTGTCAACCGTCCATATATTTCTCACAACAGTACAGAGCCATGGAGGGAGGAGCTTGCATACGCGTGCCTAATTATTGTGATTTATCAAATGGCGCTGTTACGGGATGTCACAGCAAACTATTTCATGCCACAACATCAACAAGCATTGACTAAAATCAACTATAAATCTGTGAAGTCTCAACAGTCAAAAGCAATTCACAGTAATAGGTTGCCATTTTGAATGAGCTCTACAAATCCCCGTAGTTCATTCTTAGAATACTGCATTAATAAGCCTATCCCTTCATGAGGATCAATGAGTCTATCCCGTCATGAGAAGATATTTGAGGGATCAATTGTTATCTGATTGCCCGCTGGAGATCAGTCAGGGATTATTGACGCCGAGTTGTGATAGGAGAGGTGACATTTTCCATCCATTATCAGGAAGATCCAGTGTGACTCAACATGCATATGAACCATTGACTCCATTGACTCATCCACCTCGTGTTATCGATGGCCCGCCGTCCTTCTACGTGGGTCCCCAAAACCATTCTGTACTAATTCAAATACTAATGAGTCCCATCTTCACCCCGACACCATCTGAATATGTCTTCGCCCACTAGAAAGGAGCTAAAGAAAACAGAAGATCTCTCTCTTTCTCAGTCTGTGTCCTTCTCTTCATCTCTCTGACTCCCACGCAGGCATTCAGAAGTGACAATGTGTTGCTCAGTATTAGCCCGGTCCAGATCTTGGGCTGTATGTGTGGGTGTTTGTGTGTGTCCCTGTTTTACTTAGTAAAACATGGCAAATATGTAAAGTGAGAACGTTTGGCTAGTCGTCCCCTTGACAAAAAGCTGCATCTGACTGAAGATTATCTGATGTAGGTTTACGATGAGATCTAGAACACACTCTGGCCCCATTGACCAGACATTGTCCTGCACCAAGAGGAACCCAGCACTGAAGATGTAGAGACTGAGAATGTGTTCCAAAACCAACCCTAATCCCTAAGAGGTGCACTCCTTTTGACTAGAGTTCTATGGGAATAGGAGGCCATTGGAACAAAGACGAAGAGTACTTCCTGTTCATTTTCATCTTTTTTCAAGTTCAAAGAAGTATTGTTCTGCCCCTGTACAGAAGTCATGCAGTTGAAGCTTGTGCAAAAAAATATAATGGATGAACATCTTATAGCAATAGTCAAGCATTTTGAGCTGCACCTTGTGGATATTGGTTCAGTCACGTGTTTGTAATGAAGTCAACTTGTAACATCTTCTCCTTCTCTTCTCTCACCGCCACTATATCTATTCCACTCCCCACTCCTCCCCCAGGTGAATGACTGCGAATCAGATCGACCCATTTGCTGTGAGACTCCGCCCCATGCTCTTTCCTCCTCTCAGGGGATGGCCAAGGTCCAGGATGGACACTCAAATGGATGCGACAGGTACACTATTCCTTTCACAGCACATGCAGACCGTTCCCACGCCTCACACGTCCGGACACGGGGCGCATTAACAGCGCTTACACCCTTCACAAGGAGCAGAAATACACGAGGGGTACTAAGCACCTTCTTCCTGCCAGCTAGTGCCACCGCAGCACGTACAAACACACAAACACTTACACAAACAGAGCGTGTGTGTGTGTGTTTGCTCCTGTCGCAGCCCTGCGATGTTAGAGGAGAGTCAGGACAGTGGTAGACTGACTCCTGGCTCAGCTTCAGCTCGAGAGGTCTGCATTCAGCGTCATCCCAGCCAAGGCTTCGGCTTCGTAGCAGGCAGCCAGAGACCTGTCATCGTACGTTCTGTCTCAGCAGGTAAGTCGGATCTGAGTGTGCAGCTCAGCCTATTGTCCTAACCGAGTGTTTTCAGAGGCACAGTGCGTGCGTCTCAATTTGTATACTTTCACCCCATACTACAAGTACGCACTGCATGGTGATGATGGTACGGTGAAGTATACGGCAGTATTAATGACAGCATTGGGACATGCCACAACACGTCTTACTAGTGTTTATTGCTTCCATTGACGGTGGGAGTCAGAGTGGAGACAGGTGAAGTGGAGACAGGTGGGAAGGGTGTAGACGGGTTTTGAACCCTGGTCTCCGGCCTGGTGACACATGTATATGAGTCTTCCATTACTCAAAAGCAATATGGGAACTCAGCTGCAGCAGTTCTTTGACTACTTCTGCATTAGTGAGTGTGTCTAATTAGGATTTTCTTTCAGAATCAGAAAAACTTTATTGCCAAGTACATTGACACATACAAGGAATTTTCTTTGGTGCCATTGTGCATGACAGAAAGACACAGTAAATAGTATGAGGTAAAATTACAGTAAATATAAAATGTGCAAACATTTACTTAATAAGTTTAAGTGCAATGTGAACTTCGGCCCTGGGATTAGATCCCGAAACCTTGCGTTAATTGACGAAATGCTTTGAACAGTAGGCTACGGCCTACCCGGCTATCCCAGGGAAAGGTTAGGCAAATAGAATGTGTGTGTGTGTAATTTTGTATTCGTCTGTGAGAGTAAACCACTGTGTCTGTATGTTTGTGGTTGTCCTCAGACGGCCCATCCGTCGGCAAACTTCTTCCCGGAGACCAGATCCTGGCCATTAATGACGAAGTGGTGAGCGAGTCGCCCCGCGAGAGAGTCATAGACCTTGTAAGGTAACATCCTTTATGTCACCACAGGGGGAGGGCAGGGGAGGAGACAAACAGTGAGGAGATGGGGGGGACCAGTTTGTAAAGGCTCTGTATCATTTGATTATTGCTAGTCTATTTCCCGGGGTACTATAAGTGACCCTATGGCTGTGATTACACAGGCAGCCCACAATTATTTCTTTTGACCTAACCGATCAGATTCGATGTGAAACGCGGATTGGATTGGTCAAAAGTCAAATGGCATTAAGTCCAGTTGATCTGCTGTGGATTAGTTATGGTGCTCACTGACACGCCTGTGCCCACGTTTGGCAAAAGCACGGGCCACAGATTGGTCATCGTCCACCCAGGAAATGATTCCAGCATCCGGCAAGTGCACCATGCAGTATTATGAAAAGAGAGACGTTTCTATTTGACATTCAATGTACCACTACATTTGGCCCCTGAATTAATGGGTCCGCAGCTATGTTATGTTTGCCTCCGTCTGAGCCACTTATAATGTCATCTTGACAAAATGTTAGTGTTCTTGTAGAACTCCTACTCATTTGACAGTGAAACCAACAGGCAGTTTCAGTTAAATTCGATCAGTTTCATGCAGCTGACGTGCAGACATTTGAAATAATGGTGTAGTTACCTGTAGTTTTCTTGGCATTTGGTTGTAATGATTGTGACAGGCCTCTGACAGGTATCCTAGTGGTGAGAGCATCAGAGCCGGCAACGGGAAACATTTTTCATTTTGTCCCTGAGCAAGACAGTTAACCCTGATTGCTCACACGGCATTGCCGTTAAATAAGAACGTGTTAGTCGGTGATATAAGGGTTAAAATAAAACCCGAGGGCACCTCGTACCATTTTCCCTGCCCATTAAAAACAGTATGTGAACGGCTTTTCAGTGCAGAACGTATGCAGTACAGGCAATGGAGGCATGTTGGTGATTCAGTTCTGTGGAGTCGAAGGCTAAAACCGTGGAGAAATCGTCTGGCTAAGCCTCGATACGGCAAACTCCATAGAAACCTGTACGGATGAGTCACTGAGTCACAGAGCGTAGCGGAGATGTACGTAGTGGATAAAAACGGGGCTGTTTTCTTCCAATGCCACAGCTCTGGGGTTACCTAACCCACTACATTCACCTCTCTCTCTCTCTCTCTCCATGCCCTGTCCTTTTCAATAGAAGCTGCAAAGACTTCATAGTTCTTACTGTGCTGCAGCCTCATCAGGTAACAAAACACAACCCTCAGCCGACGTTTTCCTCTCAACACGCTTTTCCCTCGTCGTACTTAAGCTCTTTCTGTATCTCTTTATCTACCAATTTTGCTTTGCCTCCCTCACTCTCAAGCACACATTAGCCATGGCGTGCAGGTCCTATTCAGACACGGCACGTGGCCTGGTGATAATGGCACCATTTTGTGTAGGGTCTAAAAGAAGACCACTGTGGTCCCTGTGCCCGAATGCATCAGTCAACCTGCCTGCTTCTAAATTGCTGTCAGGAGAAGCTGCTGAGCCCTCGCGTCAATGCAGGCTGCCATTTGCATCACAGCCCCAAAAGATCCACACGGGAACCGATCTCTGTTTGCCCTTCAGCACTGCCCCTTACCCGACGCGACAAGTGGAATATCTATCTGTCACCATTGTTCTGCAACTACGTCTGAGCGTTCAATATCATAGCAACCTTGCGCTCGTTGTGTTTTCAGTTTTCCCCTTTCCCTTTGGGTTTGAGCCCCAACGCCAGGCTCCAGCATTCCGCACCCCTGCCGCTCATCCCCTCATCAGCACCACTCTATTCACACCCAGTCCATTCTCCCGCTCCTTGCCAGTTTAACGCTCTACTAGTCGCGTTGTTGTGCCCCTCCCTCGTATTAAGGTACTTGCCCCTCTATTCGTATTATGGCTCCGGGTTTCTGGAACATTCCTCGCCCCGGCCTCGCCTCCGTTGTCTTATCGACTCGGCCTACACCTGCCTTGGCCCGCCTGTCCCTTTCAGCCGTCTCCCCATCACGCCTCGCAGATCCCAGGACCCTGTGACTAACACCTCCCTCTAGGTGTGGGCCCCAAGTGTTGACACTGGGCCTCAACACACCCACCAAGGCTCACCCTTGAAACGGGGACCCCCACAGGAGGGTGAGTTCCCCCCCTGTACTCCTGGTCCTCCGACGACAGCGCGGCGGCACCCCAATCCAACCCCATCATCACGGTTGCCATGGACATGATGACGGTCGGCCTGACCAACGATGAGGATGAGACAAGACAACCTAGGGAGGTCTAGGCAGTGTAGGGCCCGTCTTTCAACATGGGATCGACATAGGAGCTAACTGTGGCCTACAGGAAGTAGACTACCGGCCCCCATCTACATTGACAGGGTCTAACATGGTACACAGACAGTTCATCCCAATTCACCCCCCCCTCACAGGGCTGAAGAGATCTGGCATGGACCCTAAGGTCCTCAGATGCTCTACAGCTGCTCCATTCACAGCATCTTGACCAGCTGCAGCAGCCCTCAGTATGACAACCCAAACACCCTTGGTCACATGGTGCTTCCGTAGATATTGTGTGTATTTTGTATGCAGAGCTAATTTATTTTGTTGCCTTTGCATTTACGGAGCCATGTCTAGTTGGCTTTGGTAATGACAGTGTGATGCCAAACGGCCACGTTTTTACCTTCCAACGAATTCATGTTTTCTCCCGTAAAAATCGGAAAACTAAAACTTTTCTCATTTATTTTATTTGTTTGCTTTGGCTAAGACCAAACTGATCCCTTGAGAGCAGAAACCAAATCAGAACAGATCACTTTTGGTCCACTATCACATGCCCATGTTGAATGTTATAATAGTTCATCTCCACCAAACTTTGTTACCACGGAGACATTCTGCATAGGGACGGCTTTCCTCCAACATACGACTTCCCTTCACAAAGAGGCAGAAATCCAGGATGCCCATGAAATGAACGTGGCAGTTTGACAGCACCCTTGTGCAGTGAATAAAACACTTTTTTAACTAGCTATGATGAAAGAGGCATGAACGACAGTCCTTACTCTGCTTCCTCCTCTCATTGCCTTGTCTCAGAACAATTTGTGCTGTCTTGCCAAATCCTATCTCTCCTATTTTAGTCCCCTGTCTCCACTCTCTTCCAGTCGCCAAAGTCAGCCTTTATTAGTGCAGCCAAGAAGGCCCACCTGAGAACCAACCCGCCCAAAGTGCGTTTTTCAGAGCAAGTGTCCTTCAGTGACCCAGACTCGGTAAGTAGCAGTCCGCTAGGGATCCTTTGTTTTCACTCGTCACTTTTCTTCCTGTCTCGCTCTTGTCTTGCTCTTTCATTCTCACACATACTGTACTTCTGTCTTTGGTAGAATTTGTTTCTGTCTCTCTCACACTTAACACACACAAACTTCATTTTGTATTCCTTTTCTCGTCACACTAGGCCAGGAGTGGACTCCCATTAAATGAAATGTAGCTAAATAGCTTCTTCCACTCCAACACCTTGGTTACATTTTGGGCTATACCCGATACCTGAACTGTACAAAACTGCCTTAAATACAGTTCAGTGTTTAGACTACTGTGGCACAGTCGATGGCACACTATGATATGGCCTGATGGTTGAGGTTTCACAGATCACCGGGGGCTGAGATCACATTCCCCATCTGTTTTATTGCATTGATCTGTACATAACATTGTGAATTGTTTCCTAGTTAAATTCCACTCCCTTTTGTACAGGCGGATCCATTTCTTGAATGTTCGGTAAACATTGGGCTCATTTTATATTCAGCTACCGCTGAATACAACCGTCTGACAGCTGAGGTTTTCATTCCCCACACAGCTGTGAAGGTCCTCCCCTTACTGCCCCGGAAGTTGAGGAAAGCTTCCCACTTTGTGAACAACTTTTGGTCCAATCCCTATTAGGGTAAAACCTGTGGAAGGGCACTTGGTAGGGTGTATATTACCAAGTTTTCTTCTCAAACCCCAGAGGGGCTAGCTGCACAGGCAAGGCAAGAAACCTACCTGTCATTGTTTCCGACAGCTTGCTGTGCTTTAAGGAATTACTAATGAGGTTTACACAGTTTATCTTCTAGATAAGTTCTGTCTCCAACTGGTAAACCCAGTAGCCAGTTTATTAGGTATACCTATTTAGAACATTTACATTTGAGTCATTTATAAGAAGCTGATATCCAGAGAGACTTACTGGATAAATTAGGGTAACTGTCTTGCTCAGGGACGAAAGAACAGATTCTTCACTTTGCCAGCTCAGGGATTAGATCATGCAACCTTTCAGTTAGAGGGTCAGATGCTCTTGGTTTGCACACCAAATTCTGACTTCGCTATTGGCATCACAATACAAGAGCAGGGTGTTAGTCGGTACAGCCAAGGTTTTTTAATTCATCAGTTGTCAAATGCAGGCCCGCTAAAAACACTGCCTTTTGTTGTCAACTGCCACGACTGGCCACACGTGTGGCCAAATGCCTTGATGGCCCATCCATGTTCTGAGATTCTGCTCTGAACACCACTGCAACATTATTGTAATTACTGCACTGTTGATTGTACATGCCCAACACACACTGACACACAGCAGGGGTGTTCTTCAGCAGAACGCAGTGTGCTACAGGCCATACACACAGTGTTTTGGCCATATTTACTGTTCGCCAAATTAAATGAAATCAGTACAAATATATTTTGTCATAACCATTGTATACAGTCTCTTATATGATGGCTTGTAGCCAATCAGCATTCAGGGCTTGAACCTCAGTTTATTATAGTCTATATATAGAGCTATGGGTCCTGGGCAAATAAATAGGCAAGAGGATGACATTTGAGGTTAACACTGGTGTATGTTGCTAACCAGACCTTTGGATATCACTGCGGGGCCTGACTCAATCCAGCCGAGACCTAATTATGGGAGTGGGATCAATGTGTACACATGTTGACATTTCCCTGTTAATCTAGACGTGTTTCGCTAAGATAAAGCTAGAGCCTGCGGGGAAAACACACAAGGTGCTGGATTCCGAGATGAGGCAGAGATAAACAAGGCTTCCGAATCAGAGAATTACAATTTGGAGTCAATGAAATCAAAAAGAGGTAGACAAGTGTTTCGCGTCGGTCATCCCATTTGTCTCATTGCACAATTCACCCCCCCCCCCCCCCCCCCCCCCCCCC
>JACXGK010001204.1:48352-59335 GCA_016801125.1 Novumbra hubbsi | reverse complement strand
CAGCAGGCAGAGGATCAATATCACCCGTGATTACAGCGCAGATCCTAATAACGCAGGATTAGACTGTTTCCAAACCACAGCAGACAGATACAGGTATCGCACCCTTGGAACAAATACAGCACCAGTTCATTTGAAGCACTAAAGTGAATTGTGAACGTGTGTCCACGATTTTCACTGGTACTGTAAATCTAAATGAATGAACGGAGTTTAATGTCAGGGGTAATCTAACTCCCAGTGGCCGCCTGCTTCTCCCCTTTCCACCTTGAGCTGGAGGTGGAGGGAGCTGGAGGAGGGGGGTGGAGGTGGGGAGGGAGGTGGGGTTAGCGATCTGTAAAGATCAGACCCCTTGGGCAGTGCGTTTAATCATGTCCGTCTCCTGTGATCATCCGCTGCGACCGGAGATTGATTGGTTAAGACTTGCTTATCAGTGCAGACCACCCAACCTGAGTGCCTGACGTCTATTGACAGAAACAGGAAACTGAGATGGGAGTTCAGGCAACGACCATGCAGATGATGGCGGCGCCATCAAAACACTACTCCGATTGTAGAAAGAGATGTAAATTGTATTCATTAAATTTGTATGAAATATGTACACATTTTTTATCCGTAAATTGAATAATTTAATCCATACGTTGTATTGATAGTTCAAGATCTGAATGGGGTTTTTTGCATTCAGTTTTAAAATAAAATCTGTAATTGTAATTAAACATTAAAAATGGATATGTATATATCGCCTGTACCCTAGACAGCCAAACCAAATCTTCTGTTGTCTGACAGGTTTCTCATATCACAGCCGCTGTCAGACTGTTACACTTCACCACGTCTGACTTTCATCAGAGAAGAAGCACAAATGCCTGGGCTTTAGCTCCACAACGTCATAATGCTACTAGGGAACCCAGTTCATCACGTTACCATATAATGAGCAACTTTGCCGGAAAACTTGAAGTGTTAGTTTCACACACTAATCACTTAAGGTTCATCGAGCAGACTTGAAACTGAAAATGGATCACACTCTGTGACTGTTCCCATAGGCAAGAAGGAATTTCAGCATAAACTTCCCTTTGTTCTCTGGTCCAATTCAATGGGATTCTATTTCTAAAGGTCTTTGGTTAGGGCAACCTTTTTTAAACTACAAGTAGTTCTACAAGTAGCAGAGATATTTAGTATGAAGAGGCCAACTGCTTGTCAAAAAAATTATTACTTCATAAAGTTGAAATCATACTTCCTTGAAAGTTTTCTAAAAAACAACTCCTTTTGATCTGCCTTTTTCGTTTTCTACACTACCTTAAACCATAACCGCAGTATGGATAACCTTATCCATAACTTTTTTTTCGAAACCTAATCCATAACCTTTATTATGAATCTTTGTCCAATAACACTATTTTATAACCAACAAGCTTTTAATAAAAAATATTGGGGAAATGTTCTCTGGATTCATCAGTCAAACCTGGAGTTGTTTTTCCACAATACGAGGAGTTTTTTGGGTGTAAAAAGTACAGTTGTAAATAAGAGCCCATACCAACCGTAAAGCACAGAGGGGGCGGCATTAATGTTTGGGTCTGTTTTGCTGCCACTTTGCTGTCAGTAAGTGAACCATGATTTCCATGTTGTACAGGATAATTATTAAGGGGCATGTGAGAATGTGATCTGTCCAAAAAGCGTAAGCAAAAGCAAACAGATATTTCTACAGGACAATGATCCAAAACACACAAGCAAAAAAAGAAGAAATGGATGGTTATAAAGGGACAGAGTCAAATGCTGTGGGGGGGATTTGAATTGTCTGTTCATGCAGCCACACAAGAAAGCCTTTGAACATGGCACAGTTGGAGCATTAGTGTAAAGATGATTGAGCAGTTACAACAAGCAGCTACATTAAGTTATATCAGCCAAAGGAGGCAACACCAGTTATTGAAGCTAGAGGTGAACTTACTCTGCACCATGAAAATGTGTTTCAATTAATAAAAAATTGCAGTATAATCTCAGTGTCATTTTTCATTTGGGTTACCTTTATCTGTCACTGCCGTTGAAGGGAAGATTGCATACCCATGTGTCCAAATATGTAAATTGTCACAGCATTTTTTCCTCACTCTTAAGACCAAACACGTCAGATGGTAAAGGAAAATAGATAGACCTGTTCGCGTCTGCTTTATTACAGCACAGCCCCTTTTTTCATGATACCAATTTCACCCCATATGTGCATTTATCCCAAACTGCTTCCTATTCTCTAACGTAGTCCAATACTTTTGCTTTGGTCAAGCATTGTCACGGTGTTGTAGTGTGGCGGAACCATACGCGGACATTTTGAATAAATGAAAAGGTGTATTTAATCACAAACAAAACAAATACAAACTACACGTAACTGTAAACGTAAAATGAAAGGACTAACTAACATTAAACGGTGTACAAAGAAACATGTAGCGTATTCACATGATATGTGAGTTAAACAGAGACAAACCGTGAGCTGTTGAGATAAGCACAAACAATAAACCACACCGGGTGTGGCTGGAAACTGAACCTAAGTAGGCTCCCCAATCAGAGTCAACTGAATGCAGCTGCTCTGACTGGGGAGCCCACAATGGCATGAAGAGGGCTAGAGGCCTCACAAAAAGTCTTGCCCTGAAATGGCCAGGGGCTCGCAGCCAGGGCATGACAAGCATAGGCGAAAATGGTGCCATTTTAGAGCCAGGCCTCCAGTCTGGATGCTCAAAGCTGGGCTCACACAAAGCATGTTATTTTCCAAATTCAACTTTCAGCCTTCTCCATGGCCCCAGGGTTTCAGAGAGAAGCCATGGCATCGCACTGCTTGTGTCAGTAGCTGGAATGTCGAAACTCGGCCCACTCCCATTATTTTGTGGACACATCTGCCGTGGAGGGTTTTCGTGGTTACTGATGCTCATTTCACTAACCTTTATACAGCCGGGTTGCAATATGAGGGGCTACATTGTACACCTCCCCATCGTTCTCCTGCAGTTCCTCTACAGTCTTTATCACTCTCTGTCTCGGTTCTCCAAGTGCTTTTCTAGTGGGCTTGTAATGAGTGTGCACCCCCCCCGCCTCTATAACACCACCCCAGGAGAGAGTGAATACCTGTCACGGCTCATCTCCCCACCTGGACTAACCCCAACCAGAAACCCCAACCCCGCCTCTATATCACCACCCCAGGATAGAGTGAATACCTGTCTAGGCTCATCTCCCCACCTGGACTAACCCCAACCAGAAACCCCAACCCTGCCTCTATATCACCACCCCAGGATAGAGTGAATACCTGTCTAGGCTCATCTCCCCACCTGGACTAACCCCAACCACTAACCTAACCCCGCCTCTGTGTCACCACCCCAGGAGAGAGTGAATAACAGTCACGGGTCATCTCCCCACCTGGACTAACCCCAACCAGAAACCCCAACCCCGCCTCTATATCACCACCCCAGGAGAGAGTGAATAACAGTCACGGGTCATCTCCCCACCTGGACTAACCCCAACCACAGCACAGCCAACCTTTCTAATGAGTGGCTAACAAAAGCAGACTGACTTTGCGTGACCAGGCCTCCCTGCTGCTGTCCTCTGTTTATGCAGCCGCCACACTTTATCTATTCATCTCAGCCAGCTATCTTCTAAATGTGCTGGCAGCATCGGCACATACATATTAAATGGATGCATTGTGGAAATTAAACAGGTTGCTCTTTGATCACAGCACAATGTCCCCATGCAGAGATCCTAAAGCAGGGCGGCGTCCCTATTCAGACTTTCCTAGGTCAAGAAAGGAAATCTTGAGTTCCGGTTTAGCATTTGGAGAGAGTGGACGGACGCTGAGAGACTCCCGTGCATTAAATAATTTATGTTCGATCTTTGCTTTGCATTCACTTTGGACTCCATCCCAAGCATTTTCATCATTTTGATTCTTACCTTCTTTATTTCAAAGTCACATTGATTTGAGAAACAAGCGCAGAGCGATCAGTGTTTCGCCTACAATGGCTGACTGACTGTCATGGCACCGAAAGCGGTTAATCTCTCAGACCTCCAGGATCTCTGCTCGAATGTCGTTTCGGAAATGATGGTTCTCATTGTTGTTCAGCTGAGGGCTTCTATGGAGGCAGCTTTAGCACTTGCCATTGAGGCGCTCTGGCTCCTTGCTCTACTTCTCTGGATGGCATCCGAGCCTCTGCCGTGAACCAGGTCTGGCATATGGACGTCTTCAAACACGACCTAAGATGTTACAGCGACCTGATCGCCCAAAATCGGACAGGGTTCATCGCAACAATACTCCCCCAGCGGGTGAAGATGTTAAACGTTAGGTTCCAAAATTTCAGGACAAGGAGTGCATTTTTTTTAAGGCAAACTACACTTCAGGATAGTGTGTATATTTTCTCTGACCTCACATCTGATGTCGCTAAGAGAAGAGCAGCATTCCTTGATGGAAACACAGCATATACAGTTGTTTTCCCTAGGTGGTCACCGTAGTACCTCACAGGAATTGTGCTGAGCTTCTGTGTGCTTTTTTGTTTGTTAACCTGTTCTTCTCTGCCAGGGGTATAATGTTACTTTAACTTTCACCCAGCTATATTTATATGTGATAAGTTGGCAGGTTTGTGGAGCACCTAATCAGCCAATCTTTACATGTGCTGCCTACTCTGCTGTTTCTGAATGCTATCTGTTGTGATCTGTTTGCGAACAATGGGATGAGGACACTCTCTGAAGGCATGCATCAAAGCTGCGTACGATGCCGACCTGCTGTCTCCATCTGGGAAGGAGAATATGGGTTTGGGTGGGTGGTTGGCTTGGGGGGGTGTATATTTGTATATATGTGTGTATGTTCTTGTTGCTCTTTTGTATTTTTGCTTTTCTTTTAATTTTTTCAGTTTTCTTTGCAAATGATTGGCTGGAGGAAATAGCACAGGTATTACTGGGCAAAGGGTGCGCTCTCCAATAAGGTTTTTATCTTGGAATACCAAATCGATTAACAGTCTTCAAGAGGTCTAGGGTCTTCTCTCTTTTGAAGAAGCTAAATGCAGACTTGGTATTCCCACAAGAGACTCATTTACGCACTCAAGGATCACTCAAGGCTGCTTAAATGTAGTCAGGTCTTCTATTCACACTTTAACTCCAAAGCTAGAGGAGCCGCAATTTTGATTGGCCATAGAATTCCTTTCTCAGCTACTGACTCATCTGACAGTAATGGGAGTTATTTAGTTGACGGGCACCATCTTGCACACAAAAGATCCCAACTTTGATGATGTTAAACTTGCCAAAGGGTTGTTGGGGAAATTGCATTCTCAAAACACCCATATGTTAATGTTGGATCTGAACGTTGTCGTTGGCCAGGCTCTGGACTGCTCCAACCCCAGAACTATGACTCTCACTGCTGTGTCAATGCTGACGCCATCTCCAGTGCTGTATAAGCAACGCTTGAATTTGCCGTCTGAATTTAACCTCTTGTCCAAACAAGATGTGGAATGGTTGCTGTTGCGCTCATGTGCTACAAATGGTGACAGGGTGGGGCGTCTGGTGGAAGACCAATTGAAACGCAGGACTGCTTCACTTTCCATAAATGAATGATCCTTCCTGTAGTTTCATTCCAGACCCTAAGAGGATCAACAAAGCCTTTAAATCTTTCTATTCCTCCATATATGCATCTGAGTTCCCATCAGATACAATGACCTTGATTCCCCTCTCAGCCTTTAAGAGGTTGTGCAGTCTCTCAAGTCCATGCAGAGTAGTAAAGCTCTAGGCCCAGATGGGTTTTCTGTTGAGTTCTTTAAGACATTTTGTGCCAAGTTTATGTTTATACACAATGAGTCACTGGAACATGGCTTGTTGCCACAAGCAAGCGTCAATTGCGCTTCTTCTTAAGGGGAAAGATCGTACCCGAGCCTCCTTAATGTCAATGTGAAGGTGTTGACAAAAGCTTGATAGCGATATGTCTGGAGGAGCCAGGAATCATGTCAGATGAACAGATTGGTTTAATGAAGGGTAAACATTGTATTTTTTTCACATGGACATTGTTCAATATCATCTATTTCCAAACAATTCTCTAAATTTCCTGAAGTGGTATTGTCTCTAGATGCAGAGAAGGAATTTGATATAATTGAATGTTAATACCTTTTGCTGTTCTTACGGGAGGGGTCTGAACACAGGCTCTCCTTATATGCTGATGATTGGTTGCTCCATGTCAGTAACGCAACCTGTTTACCATCCATCCTCCCTATTCTGGAGGACTTTGGCTCCTACTTGGGCTGCAAGCTGAATCTCCAGAAGATTGAATGCTTCCTAATAAATCTGGCAGCGCTGCAGCTAAAGCCGACTGACTTGTCTTTCCAAATTAACTAATCTGCATTGGCACATTCACTACCTGTCCTTTTCTCTACAAACTTTGCTCCCCTTCTTGAGAAAATGAAGTCTGAATGTTAAAAATGGGGTAGCTTACCATTATTACTTATAAGGAGGATTAATGCAGTTAAAATGAATAGTTTGCCCAAATTCTATTTCATTTTATCCTGTTGTTTCTAACTAAGTGTTTTGTAAATCAATAAATCAGGCTGTCAGCTTATTCATCTGGGGAGGTAAGGTACCAAGAGTCAGTCGCTCTTTGCTTCAGAAATGCACATTTAGTGGAGGGCTGAAACTGCTCAACTTTCTGTACTACTTCTGTGTTGCCAAATGTTTGGAAATGGTCGTTCTGGTTGCATGATCCCGAGGCCCCAGGGTGCAGCCTGAGGCCTGGTCCTGCACATTTACATTTCTTCTTGCTTTGCTTAGCTGTTCTTCGCCGTCACACCCTCTTACCTCACTGACAATCCTGTGGTAATTTCCACATTTAAGATATGGTATCAGTTTTGGTGTCATTTTAAAAATCTCTCTGCTCAATAGAGGATCCTTCCTGCCTGGAAGTCTGTTTTCCCCCTTTTGGTTTGCCAATGGCTTTGGGATTTTGGTTTTGTCTTGAAGAAAAAAAGATGTTTTGCCTCTGGGGCTCTAGTTCTGTTTTTGTGTGTAAAAGGCATCATTTTATTGATTCTTTTCATTTATTGCAGAGGCACCCCTTTTGATGCTATAATTATTATTATTTCATGATTATTACTATCTTTATTGTCTTGTGTGTCTTATAAAATTAAATATCCAAAAGGAAGGTAATCTTGCCGTGGGTATTAACTACAACGTGACAGCACTGCCAGCTGAGGAAAAGATCCCTGTTGCATATACCACTGACTGATTTAGACAATTTCAGGACTGCATTTAAGAAAAGTATAACATTTCCCAAGATTTTTTATTTCATAATTAAAAGGTATTTAGTGTGCTAAACTCAAGCCTATTGCCATGGCAGCAATAACATTATAACAGGAGTAGCTAGCTACCAACCTTAAATAAAAAAAAGCCAAGAGAACCAGAAACCCCAACCCTGCCTCTATATCACCACCCCAGGAGAGAGTGAATAACAGTCACGGGTCATCTCCCCATGATACATTTTATGGAGTTTCAGGTTGGGTATCTTTATATCCAATTTGTGACAAAAGCTTATGTAAACATTTGTATTGATTGATTCATATATAAGAGTGTATTTACAAGTGTATTTGGACTGTAACAAACAGATTACATGTCTCTTCTGGCTGTCTCTCCCGGTCTCCAAATCTCTACCCCACAGACAATGCTTAAGGACGACTCTTTGCTACTCATACCAAATGTGCTGAAGGTGTTCCTGGAGAATGGACAGATCAAGTCTTTTACCTTTGACAGCCGCACCACTGTTAGGGTAAGTTTTACTGTGTGTGTGTGTGTGTGCGTGTGTGCATGGGTGAAAAGGCTGAGCCTATTAACTAGACACATGTTGCCACTGTTTCTATTCAATCAAATTATATTCTAGCATCATCAAGAATCAAGGTGTATGATTTTGGACGATTTGCATTGGAAGGATTAACCACCTGGTTTACAGAGTGGGGATTCATCCAGTTTCCCACTGAGACTTGGATTCAAGCAGAGACCTGTTGGCCATATGAAACTAAGTGAGGCGCATCTCCTCAAATTCTTTCATTAGGGGGATAAAACATTACAATGAACACGTGATGATTGCAATGCAGTCAGATTTCTCCGTCATTACCACCTAAAATAAACCTAGAGGATGAATCTGTTGCTGGGAACACTCTGGCAAAGTGCTGTTCTGAGAAACCCACTGCCTTCAGTTCCAAGTATTTCATAATGGAGACAGTGGCTTCTCATATCGTGCCCATACAATATATAGTGTATTACAGACCACAGCCTTTTTCAGGATGTTATAATATAATGACATCTAGACGGCAGTCAGGAGACAGATAGAGGTCGTTACCGGCTCAATGTAAGGCTCGGGAAGAAGTCTGACATGTCATACCAGACTCATTAAGACTCCATTAGATTTCAGAAATCTCTGTTCCTGCTCATTGAGGGACGGAGAACTAGATGGAATCAGAGACAAGGAGAGAGGAATGAGTCAAGATGGAGACCAACGGAAATAAATAGCTTTAGACTGAGAAACAATGGGAGAGATGGATGTAGAAAGAGACAGACAGAAAGAAGCAGAAGAAAGGGGAAAGTGAAAGAGAGAAAGCTCTTTACTGTTCGCTTAATTAAATAAAATCGCACTGAAATGCAAATCTATAAACGTTCGTGAACCTTTAATCAATTGGGCCGCAGTCTGCTACTGTTCTTTTCAGGGAATAAAAAGTAATGCTAACATTTCAATGGCATTGTAGGATTTATGTCATAGAGTGACAATGAATTCCCACTTGACTGAGACGACTGTGGTTTTCTCCCACCACACTTTGTACCAGCATGCATCAGATCTCTTTTCTACTTCTAATTCAATCAATACTGCCCATACAGCTTATTGTTTTAGCAGACAGTTAGTTTGTAGTGGCGCAATTGTTCTTCAAGGTGAATGTCTCCTTGTCTCTGTTGCTAGGATATTCAGTCCAATTACCCCCACCCAAGCCCCCCCCCCCCATTTACCCTTTTCACATTTCATGTTGAAGATTACTGTACTCAAACTGTTCTTTATAAAAGGTCACTGCACACAAGCAGCCAAACACACACATATTTGTTTTTCTATCTTTGTGAGGTCTGAAAAAAATAAATGACATTTGAAGATTTACCATAACCTCTTCACTTTAATAACCCTAACTTTGAAGGAGAATTAGGAAAACATTTGCATAACACAGTATAAAGAAATCAATTAATTTGTATTTATTTACAACAATTTGCACATTTTAGTTTGACATTATAGGTTGTTGTAGTGTTGATCAAAGACACTACCTCCTGATGAAAATCATTTTGATTTCATGTCTCAACACCTTAACATAGTTCAAGGGAGTGAATACCTTTGAGAGGCACTGTATCTGCAGTAATACTAAAAGGATTGTGTTTCACAACATTCTTTTATTATTTCATGTAAAAACAAATAGTAACAAACAAGTATTTTGGTCAACAGAAGGCAAATCGTCTGGTCAGAAAGAAAAACACCATCACTGAAACACGAGATCTGTTTGTTATTTCCTCCTTGCTAATTCACTATTCACTGGCTAGTGTACAGAATCACTGAATAATCTAAATGGCTTTGTTTAATTACTTCTGCTTTAATGTTGTTTTTATCGCTTTTGTAAGATGCTCAACCAAAAGTTAGTGTAAAACTGGCACCGGAGGGGAGAGTTTGTTTGAATTCACTGATGCTCTAATTCAGCTAACTTCCACAAAGCGGAACAAATTAGGGATATCCCTTTATGGCCCTAAACCCCCAACTATAACTTACAACTACTTCTAACCTTACACATCACCATACACTCATAACCTTACACCTAACATCACCATACTCTCATACCTTTACACCTAACATTACCATACACTCATAACCTTACACCTAACATCACCATACACTCATAACCTTACACCTAACATCACCATACACTCATAACCTTACACCTAACATCACCATACTCTCATAGCTTTACACCTAACATCACCATACACTCATAACATTACACCTAACATCACCATACACTCATAACCTTACACCTAACATCACCATACTCTCATAGCTTTACACCTAACATCACCATACACTCATAACCTTACACCTAACATCACCATACACTCATAACCTTACACCTAACATCACCATACACTCATAACCTTACACCTAACATCACCATACACTCATAACCTTCACTAGGATTATGAGTGGTGAGGAGAAACAACGCGACGAGGTGCAGCCTGTATTTACTCAGAGAATCACACAAGCGTAGGATGTATTTTACCCCCAAAGTCAACTGGTTCTGACCAGAGTCCCAATGGCCCTATGGACAGTGGCCACGAGGAGTGCAGATCAGCTGGTACCCAGGTGATCAGATGCCACCCTGAGTTAAGATATAATGTAGAATCAATTGTAACGCCCCCCATCAAAAAGAGAACAGGTTTGTTTTGTTTATGAACGTGGACAGATACAGGCAGAATAAACAGCACAGGTAAAAATCCAATAAAACTTGAGGGAATTGTATATTTAATCAATGAAATATTAGACTAAATGCTACCCGCGTACTGCAAATAAATACCCAGGCCCAAGAACAAATATGTTTTGTTCTCCTGGATGTCAACATAGTTTCTACATCTCTGTCCCCCCTCTTTCTCCTTGCGGATCTGTAGGACGTCATCTCGTCCCTGCAGGACCGCCTGTCCCTGCGCTACATCGAGCACTTTGCCCTGGTGCTGGAGTCAGGCGGGATGGACCAGAACCAGCGGCTACACCTGCTGCAGGAAAACCAGCCACTGTCACACGTAAGCATGAGAAGGGACGCTCCTCCCGATTACTGACGGTCCTCCCGATTACTGACGGTCCTCCCGATTACTGACGCTCCTCCCGATTACTGACGGTCCTCCCGATTACTGACGGTCCTTCCGATTACTGACGCTCCTCCCGATTACTGACGGTCCTCCCGATTACTGACGGTCCTCCCGATTACTGACGGT